>CAJQZJ010000592.1:4181414-4195179 GCA_907164525.1 Lophiomys imhausi
TATCTATCTATCTATCTATCTATCTATCTATCTATCTATCTATCTATAATCATCTATCTATATATTTATTCACCTATCATCTGTTTATCTATCATCTATCTATCTATCGATCTATGAATCTATCTACCTATGTGTCTACCATCTATCAATAGGTCTATTCACCTATCATTTGTTTATCTATCCTCTATCTATCTCTCCATCTATCTCTATCTATCTATCAAATATCTATTAGATATCTATCATATATTTATTATCTATTATTCTCATCAAAATGTTTATATACAATGGATAATAGCAATGGCCTGTCAAATATTTTATATGACTTCTAGTAAAGAACATAAAATTTCTAACTTTCTTTCTTTTTTTAAGTTACACACATTTGTTTAGCCTATTGAAATCAGGCAATCTTTTTTAAAAATATTTATTTAATCAGGTTACATTTCCA
Source organism: Lophiomys imhausi (assembly GCA_907164525.1). Taxonomy (NCBI): domain Eukaryota; kingdom Metazoa; phylum Chordata; class Mammalia; order Rodentia; family Muridae; genus Lophiomys; species Lophiomys imhausi. The sequence continues at coordinate 4,181,860 of CAJQZJ010000592.1, forward strand.
TCATAGTACCTTCTTTCCATCCCTCCCAGTCCTGCCCTCACATCTGTTACCCCCATCCCTTGCAACCCTCTGGAATACAATGTCCCTATATATTAGTCCCTGCCCAAGTTCACCAGTCATAAAAGGGCCAAGAGCCTCCTTATTCATACACTGGGGGCCTACAAGGCAGCACCACTAGGGAAAAGTGTCTCATTGACAGGTAACAAAGTCTGTGTTCCTGTTCCATTTGGTGCATTGGCTGTAGTCATATACTTATGCTGTACTATATGACTAAAATCCAATTATAGTTGAATAGATGCCATGTGCATCCTTCTGAGCCTGGGTTAGTTCACTCAGGATGAGCTTCTCTAGTTCCAACCCTTTGGCTGCAAATTGTATGATTTCGTTGTTTCTGATGGCTGAGTCACATTCCATTGTGTAGATGTACCATGGTTTATTATTATTATTATTATTATTATTATTATTATTATTATTACTTCAGGTTACATCTTCATCTTATTGTCCTCTTTTCACCCCTCCCAGTCTCGCCCTCCCACCCCCTATCCCTTCCATCGCACTCTTCTGGAGTGGAGTGTCCCTACATAACAGTCCCCTGCCCCTGTTCAGCAGTCATATGAGGGCCAAAAGCCTCCTCATACACTGGGGGCCTACAAGGCAGCACCACTAGGGCAAAGTGTCTAACTGATAGGAAAAAAGTCTATGTTCATGTTCCCTTTGGTGCATTCACTGCAGTATAATTATCCTGTACTATATGGCTAAAAACCAACTACAAGTGAATAGATGCCATGTGCATCCATCTGGGTCTGGGTTAGCTCACTCAGGATGAGCTTCTCTAGTTCCATCCATTTGGCTGCAAATTGCATGATTTCATTGTTTCTGATAGCTGAGTAGTATTCCATTGTGTAGATGTACCACAGTTTTTTTATCCATTCATTGGTTGAGGGACATCTGGGTTGTTTCCAGTTTCTAGCTATTAAAATAAGGCTCCTATGAACATAGATGAGGAAACGTCCTTGTGGTTTGGTGAGAAATCTTTTGGATGTATACCCATAATTGGTATGGCTGGGTCTTAAGGTTAGAGCTATTTCAAGTTTTCTAAGATAGCTCCAGACAGATTTCTATAGTGGTTGTACAAGCTTGCACTCCCACCAGCAATGGAGGAGTGTTCCCCTTTCTCCACAAGCTCATTGGCATGTGCTGTCATTTGAGTTTTTTATCTTAGCCATTCCGACAGGTGTGAGTGGGAATCAAACAGTCGTCTTGAGTTGCATTTCTCTGATGATTAAGAATGCTGAGTATTTCTTTAAGTGTCTCTCAGCCATTAGGGTTTCCTCCTTTGTGAATTCTCTGTTTAGCTCTGTTCCCCATTTTTTGATTGGATTACTTGGTTTCTTGTATTTAATTTTTTGAGTTCTTTGTAAATTTTGGATATTAGCTCTCTATCAGATGTGGGGTTGCTGAAGATTTTTTTCTCAATCTGTAGGTTGCCATTTTGTTTAAAAGACAGTGACTTTTGCCTTTCAGAAGTTTTTCAGTTTTATGAGGTCCCATATATTGATTGTTACTCTAAGAGACTAAGCTGTTGGTGTTCTGTTCAGGAATTTGTCACCTGTGCCAATGAGTTCGAGGGTTTTTTTCACTTTCTCTTCTAATATTTTTAGTGTGTCAGGCCTTACATTAAACTTGGACTGAAGATTTGTGCAAGGTGATAAGTATGGGTGAATTTCAATCTGTGACATGTTGACATCCAGTTAGACCAGCACGATTTGTTGAAGATGCTGTCCTTGGTCCATTGTATGGTTTTTCTTCATTGTCAAAACTTAAGTGACTATAGGTGTATGGGTTCATTTCTGGGTCTTCAATTTGATTCTATTGATCCACTGATCTGTTTCCATACCAGTGCCATGATATATTTATTACTATTGCTCTGTAGTATAGCTTGAAATCTGGGATGGTGATGCATCCAGATGATTTTATTGTACAGGATTGATCTAGCTATTCTGAGTTTTTTGTTATTCAATATGAAGTTGAGAATTACTTTTTTAAGATCTATAAAGAATTGTGGTGACATTTTGATAGGAATTGCATTGAATCTGTATATTGCTTTTGGCAGGATGACCATTTTTATTATGTTAATCCATGAGCATGGGAGATCTTTCCATCTTCTGATGTCCTCTTCAATTTCTTTCTTCAAAAACTTGAAGTTCTTGTCATACAGGTCTTTCACTTCCTTGGTTAGAGTTACCCTGAGGTATTTTATATTGTTTGTGGCTATTTTGAAAGGTGTTGTTTCCCTAATTTCTTTCTCTGCCCATTTATTTTTTGTAAAAAGTAGGGCTTCTGATTTTTTTTTTGAATTAATTTTGTATCCAGCCACCTTGCTGAAGGTGTTTATCAGCTGTAAGAGTTCTCTGGTGAAATTTTGGATAGCTTATGTATACTATCATATTGTCTGCAAATAGGGGTAATTTGAATTATTTGTTTACAATTTGTATCCTCTATATTCCCTTTAGTTGTCATATTGTTCTTGCAAGAACTACCAGTACTGTGTTGAAGAGATATGGCTACAGTGGGTATTCTTGTCTTGTCCCTGAGTTTAGAGGAAATTCTTTATATTTCTTTCCATTTAATTTGGTGCTGGTGACTGTCTTGCTATATATCACCTTTATTATTTCTAGGTATGGTCCTTGTATGCCCTTTTTCTCAAGGACTTTTAGCATGAACAGGTGTTGGATTTTGTCAAATGCTTTTTCAGCATCTAGTGAGATGATCATGTGCTTTTTGGTTTTTTTTTTTCAGCTTGTTTATGTGGTGAATTAAATTGATGGATTTTCATATGTTGAACCATCCCTGCATTCCTGGGATGAAGCCTACTTGATCATCGTGTATGATACTTTTGATGTGTTCTTGGATTTGGTTTCCCAGTATTTTAATAAGTATTTTTGCATCTATGTTCACGAATGAAATTGGTCTGTAGTTCTCTTTCTTTGTTGGGTCTTTTTGTGATAGGAATCAGGGTGACTGTGGCCTTGTAGAATGAGTTTGGCAGTGTTCCTTCTGTTTCTATTTTGTGGAAGAGTTTGAAGAGTATTGGTATTAGCTCTTCTTTGAAATCTGGTAGAATTCTGTGCTGAAACCATCTGGCCCTGGGCTCTTTTTGATTGGGAGATTTTTAATGACTCTTTCTATTTTCTCAGAGGTTACAGGGCTGTTTATTCTGTTAACCTGATCTTGATTTAGCTTAGGTAGGTGGAATCTATCAAGAATATTGTCCATTTCGCTATATTTTCCGAATTTGGTGGAGTACAGATTTTTAAAGTAGGACCTAAAGATCCTCTGGATTTCCTCTGTTGTTATTTCTCCCTTTTCATTTCTGATTTTGTTAATTTCAGTTTTTTCCCTCTGCCTTTTAATTAATTTGGCTAAGGGTTGGTCTATTTTGTTGATTTTCTCAAAGAACCAACTCTTGGTTTCATTAATTCTTTGAATTGTTCTTTTTGTTTCTAAGTTGTTGATTTCAGCCCTAAGTTTGATGATTTCCTGCCTTCTGCTCCTCATGGGAGTGTTTGCTTTTTTTTTTTTCCCAGTTGTTCCAGTTCTGCTGTTAACTTACTAATATGAGCTGTCAGAATTTTCTTGTTGAAGGCACTTAGTGCTAAGAACTTTCCTCATAGCAGTGCTGTCAATGTGACCCATAAGTTTGGGTATGTTTCAGCTTCATTGTCATTGGATTTTAAGAAGTCTTTGATTTCCTTCTTTATTTCTTCCCTGACCCAGTGATCATTCAGCATAGAGTTGTTCAATTTCCATGAATGTGTAGGCTTTCTATTATTGCTGTTGTTGTTGAAGTCCAGCTTTATTCCATAGTGGTCTGATAAGATGCAAGGGATTATTTCAACTTTCTGGTGTCTGTTGAAGCTTGCTTTGTGTCCAACTATATGTTCAATTTTGGAGGACATTCCATGTGGTGCTGAAAAAAAGGTGTATCCTTTTGTGTTTGGGTGAATCGTTCTGTAGATATCTGTTAGGTTCATTTGGCTCATGATTTCTGTTAGGTTTATTATTTCTCTGTTTGGTTTCTGTCTCAATGACCTGTCCATTGTTGTGAGTGGGGTGTTGAAGTCCTCCACTACTAATGTGTGGGGATCAATCTGAGTTTTAAGCTTTAGAAGAGTTTCCTTTACAAATGTGGGTGCCATTGTATTTGGGGCATATTCAGAATTGAGATGTCATCTTGATGAATTTTTCCTTTCACGAGTATATGGTTCCCTTCCCTATCTTTTTTATTAACTACAGTTGAAAGTCTATTTATTTGATACTAGGATGGCTACTCCAGTTTGCTTCCTGGGCCCATTTGCTTGGAAACCCTTTTCCCACGCCTTTACTCTGAGGTAGCATCCATTTTGTTAGAGAGATGTGTTTCTTGTGTGCAGAAAAATTTTGGGTCTTGTTTGTGGATCCATTCTGTGAGCCTGTGTCTTTTTACTGGGGAGTTGAGTCCATTGATGTTGATGGATATTAATTATCAAAGGTTATTGTTTCCTGTTATTTTGATGTAGTTGTTGGTAGTGTGTTTCTTTTGGGTTAGCAACAGTGAAGTTTTTTTTTTCTTCTTCTGTTTTCTTGGGTGTAATTATCTTCACTGGGTTGGAACTTTCCTTCTAGGATCTTCTGTAGGGCTGGGTTTGTGGGTAGATATTGTTTACATTTGCTTTTTGTCATGGAATATCTTGTTTTCCTCATCTATGTTGATATAGAGCTTTGCTGGAGATAGTAGTCTAGCTGGGCACCTATGTTCTCTCAGGGCTTGTAGGATGTCTGCCCAGGCCCTTCTGGCTTTTACAGTTTCTGAAGAGAAGTCAGGTGTAATTCTGATGGGTCTGCCATTATATGTTACTTGACCTTTTTCTCTTGTGGCTTTTAATATTCTTTCTTTGTTCTCTACATTTGGAGTTTCAATTACTATTTGGCAAGGGGAGTTCTTTTCTGATCTAATCTGCTTGGTGTTCTGTATGCCTCTTGGAATTTTATTGGCATATCTTTCTTTAGGTTTGGGAAGTTTTCTTCTAAGATTTTGTTGAAGATGTTTCCTGGACCTTGAAGTCGGGACTCTTCTCTTCCTTCTATGCCAATAATTGTTAGGTTCTGTCTTTTCATTGAGTTCTTGATTTCTTGGATGTTTTGTGTGACAACTTTTTTAGCTTTCTCCTTTTGTTTGGATGTTGTACTGATTTATTCCATCGAATCTTCCACGCCTGAGGTTCTGTCTTCCATCTCTTGTATCCTATTTTTGATACTTATGTCTGTAGTTCATGTTCTCTTCCTTTGATTTTCCACCTCCAGGATTACCTCAGTTTTTGTTTTCTTTATTACTTCCACCTCCAATTTCAAATCTTGAACAATTTTATTTGTTTTTGACATTTACTGTTCCAATTTGCTTGTTGCTTTGTCTCTTTCCTGTTCAAGTTGACCCACTTGGGCTTGGAGATCACTAATTGTATTCTCCATTGCTTTCATTTGTAAAATTGAGGAATCTTTGAATTCCTTCAGAGATTTAAATTCTTCTTGAAAGGATTCTATCACTTTCCAGAATATAGATTTGTCATCATTTTCATGTGTTTCAGTTGTGGTGGAGTGGTAAGAGATTGCTGTACTGGCATAGCTGCATTTTTTGGAGTCATATTTCTCTGATTTTTGATGACCTTTAGCCATCTGGTTGTTCTTAATTGTTTGTTCTTGGTGCCTTCTGGGCTTGGTGCCAAGAAAGGAGCTTTGGTGTAGAGGCCATATAGCTTAGTGATCTGTAGCTCTCCACAGGCTGGATGGAGCCTTGTATGGAGGCTGGTTCTCAGTGTGTCACCGAGAGCTCACCCCTTCTTGTTATGTCCCAATTGGGAACTCAGGTCAGAGGTTGTGGTGGGATGTGATTTTCCTGCCTGCAGGTTCCTGAGATTCAACTGGTCTTCGTAGCAATGACAGTGCAGGTTGTCAGGCCACAAACTGCTGGCTGGAGCTGTAGCTCCCCTGCAGCTTACCTGTCTGGAACATGATCATGGTCCTCCCAAGATGCTCTCAGGGGATTCTCAGGTTCAATGTAAGACTTACAGCCAGAAGCACTGTGTTCTGGTACAGTCCACATCACCCCAGGCAATGAGCAATGGTCTGGGCTTGTTTCACTGCTCCTGAGTCAGAGCTTTCTGTGTTGTAGCCTGGGTATTCAGCTGAGGGGCAAGGCAGGTGAAGTCAGGGAGATGTGATGTGGAATTCACACCCTGTCCACAGTGTTTGATATTGGGGATACTTAGCTGCCTTTTCTCCACCAGAATCACTGTGTTTCAGTGTAGTTAGCCTGCACTTATGTGGCTACTAGCAGTTTCCCTGTAGCAAGGGTATCAAGACTTGGTGTCGGTCCTTCCATGCTCTTCTCTGGGGGGGGTGGGGGATATTCAGGATCACCCTGTGCCTCTCAGTCAGTTCTTTGGGTTGCAGCAAACCACCTGCTCAGGCCACATGCAACAGTTCAGAATTGCTTTACTGCTCCAGACCTGAGGCAGTAGAATGAGAGTCTTCCCAAAGTGGGTGTAGACACTGAGTTTTTAAAGCATCTCCAGTACTTGGATGGGGGGGGCTCTTAGTTAGAGGCTCCCTTGGGTAGCACATCCCAGTCCAGGACCGTTTCACTGCTCTGGGAGGAGATCTGAATGTACTAGGCTGGGTCTGTAGACTGAGTGCGCTGGTGAAGTGAGCACAGGCAGATAGTTCCAGTATGGAATTCACTCATCAAATCTCAGTGACTTTCCCCTGCCAGAATTGTAGTGCTCTTGTGGAGCCTGCCTGGGTAGGCAGGGGCTTCCACCAATCTCCCTGTAGTTATGGTGTCAGGGCTGTGGCTATGGTCTTCTCAATCCACTCAGCAGAATCTTAGAGCCAGTCTGTATCTCTCAGTTTGAAACTCTGTGAACTAATGCTGTAGCTGCTTTTGTGTCCTGCTGGATGGGGGTTGGGGGGGCTCAGCTTATGGGCCAGGCAGAGGGGCTAGAGCCAGGAGATCCAATATGGAGTTCATTCACTGATTCCCTGCCTGTATTGCAATGCTCCAAAGCAGTCTGCCTAGAAGGGACTTCTACCAGACCCCCTGTGGTGGCTGGGGGAGTTCCAAATTGTGTTCTGTATCCTGCCCACATTGTGCTTGAGATCAGGGAAGCGCATCTCCTGCCAGCTAGATCCTGCTGCCAGAGGCTGCCTTACCTGGTCAACTACATGCCACTGCCCACTGCCATACTGAATATCCCAGGGAGAGTCCCTCAGTCTTCCCAGTGGCTCTGCTGTGTTTGCTCCTGGGTGTCCAAGCTTAACCTCCACAGGTGCTGCAGACTCAGGAGGTCCTATGTTTGGAGGTTGGAACTGCGAGCTCTATTCCTGAAAGGATATGATATGGAGGGAGTACAGTCTCCTGGCTGATGGGAAGTACTCCGTGCCCGTGTCTGGTGACTCTGATACTCCAGTGTCTATATTTCCAGGAGCAAGTTCTTTATTTTTTTGCTTGGCAAGCCCAGATAGGCTTGTTCCTCACAAACAGTCTTCAGCAGGAGTATAACTCTGCTGTTGTCCAATCTGTCTTCCTGAAAATCAAAATGTGTCCTACTTGATCGCCGCCATCTTGTCCCTCCCCCAAAATTTCAAACTTTCTATTTTTTTCAAATATTTTACAAACATGTCTGTTTCAAAATAATTTTAAACTTGTTTTCCAAATGTCATTTGTATTTGTAATTATCATCAAAATTTTAATAGCTCTCCCAGGCTGTGTGTGCGAATGGACAGTAGTCAGACATCCCTAAAGCACAGTAGACTCACATTTCACACTTACTTATAGGAAAGTCTTAGAGAAGTAATTTAAGAGCCATTTCTAGAAGAATACAGAATCCAAAATATCTGTTGGGATAAAATTCCCCTTGCTCATAGGAACTAATACATGTAACCACTTCACCCACATACTTAAAATCTTGGCAATGGTCATATTACATACAAGCCTTAAGGAAACCCAAAGTTTAATGCTTTGATCCAAACCTGAAGCAAATGATGAGTCTGAGAACATTTAAAATATTTTTTAAAAAGATTTTCAAACAAATATTTTTTTCTTTAATATTATAGTTAATGTTGTTTGTCAACTTGATAGAATATAGGATTGCCTGAGAGATGGGCTTCTAGGCATGTTTGTTTGGGATTATCTAGATTAATTTAATTGTATCTGAAGGCCTGCATACTATAGGAGGCACCGTTTCCTGGGTAGGGAATTTTGTGCTTTAGAATATGGAAAGTACTGAACTTAAAGCAATGTATGCACTGATCTCTTGATGACTGGAGACATAATGTGACCAATTGTTTCAAGATTCTGTTGCCTTGAGTTACCAAACATCAAGGACTAGTCTGTGAACTAGGAGCTAAATTAAGCCACTTCTCCTTTTGAATTCCTTTGGTCAGAATATCTATTACATCAATAGAAAAGGAAGCTAATGCATCTAATAAGGTAATTGATATTGTTACATTTTTCAGGACATTGAGGGACTCATAAAAGATGCTTAAAGATGTTGGACAATATTTTGTCAGAAGCTTATATGTGTTTTCATGGAAATGATAAGATGGCTTTATTCATGCTTTTGTTTTTGTTTTTTTTTTTTTTTACTAACTTTTTTTTTTAATCAAAGGCTAATGAACAGTTGAGAAAATGTACTGTATCCATCATTTTCTGAACACATTCATTCATTCAAGTTCTCATTGTGCACCTGTTATCTACCAAGACCAATAACATGCTACCAAGATAGACAGAAGCATACATATCACAGTCTTGTAAAGAAGACAATAGGGATAAAAATGAGACGGACTGTTTGCAGGAATTTACCTATACCAGATGATAGCATTGCAAATATTTCTTATGTAGATATTTCGAGGCAACAGTTTATGGAATCAGAATGATAAAAGAATTAATAATATATCATGGATGGCTAAAGAGGATTTACTAGCAAGGGATTTTGGGTGTTGGTTTCTATTTTTAAAATGATACTAGAACAATCCTGAATATAGAGACATGTGGCAACCCCCAACTTGGCAATCCCCACATAAGGGGGTTCTCAGGGAAAGGTGAGTATGATGCCCACCTGAACCTCCAGCCTTCACTCTGAAGACAAACAGATGTGACGGGGTGATGTCTAAGGATTTCCTATTTTTAATCTTTCATTCTCTGGATTATATATAGAACCAAATAGGTGATTTCCATGTGGGACTATGTGAGCCAATTATATTAAAGATCATCCTATCACACCACATATCATAAGCCTGGTAACATGGTGATCTTGCACTGATCACAACCTCAGAAGTCTTGCTCACCCAATCAGCTATACCCATGATTGAGTTTCAACTCTGCCCAGGGCATCTTCTGGCAGGCAGGCCACCATCTTAAATATCTCCCCAAAGTTACTTTCACTTTTCCAGCCAGGAGGCATTCTTTCATAAGCCTCCATTTCCTGGTCCCCTCAAAGACACATGTAGGATAACTGACATGCAATAACATCCATGCAAAGTCATGATATAAACTTCCTTTCTTAGCCTCCAGTACACAGGTATTGTGATTTGAATAGTAATGTTTTCACAACTGAAGTACTTTTTAAACTTTAAAATGTTTAAAGTTTAAAAAGTTTAAAAATAACTTTTAATCTTTTCTTTGAAAACATTATTTAATTAATAAATATGAAAAAAGAATATTTTAGTATTCTCATCTTCTGAAAAATAGTCTTTGATAGAAAAGTTAAAGTTAAGCATTGCATTCTTATAAAAAAATCTTTTGATTGAATGTGTAAACTATTTTATAGGTTGTTGATTTCTTTTTCATTCCTTCATAATAAACCTACAGAGGAAATGATTCAACTTAAATAGTTTGAATTCACAGAAAGGATAAAGGAACAGTAAACAAAGAGAAAATCAAGGCTTTTGTAAAATTGAGACAAAAAGTCTGTTCAAATTCTCTCTTAATCAACACAGAGTTAGGTTTCTGCTAAAGACACAACTTGAGTGACAGTTAAAAACTTGAGGAGTAGAAAGTAGTTAACATTCACTCCACAGGTCATGGACAGCCACAGAACAGGAGAGCCAGTAGGTAATATGATTTCATTTGCATATTTGATATGAGTAGTGTGAAAGCAATACAGAAGGTGAAAGTAGTATTTGCTGATTTGAGTCTCTCTGCAACAGCCCACTAAGAATGGACAATATAGTTTTAAGCTAAGATATAAAATTCAAAACAAAACAGCTTGAAAAGGAATGTAAAGATTTTTCACAAATAAAAATCGCTGACAATTTCAAGCATAAGACATAGTTGTCTGTGTGACAGAATGTGCATATACAGACTGAATTGTCATAGATAGAAAAATAGAATGCCAGTCAAACAATGAATGCATTAACAAAATATTATCTCTTTTGCCTGCTTTTAGGACCCTTCCTCCTACTAAGTTTCCTTACCCACCCTTAATATTTGAGTCTGTTCCTAGTGTTATTGTAGCTTATTATGCTGTGTATCATTAATAATTCTAAGATTGCTGCTCTATTCTGAAGGGAAATAGCAGAGGAGTGCATGTGGGACAGAAATGAGGTCTGTGTGTGGGGCAGTGACTCAGAAGAGTGAGAGATGGGACACTGCAACCAGAATGTAATATATGAGAGAAGAATAAATTAAAATTTTAAAATAAAATATGCTGGATTTAATGCACCATTTTCATTAGATGTCAGGATTATCACGTGCATCCAATATAAAGATATGCAAGCCTGTGGGCAATTGACATTCCTTTGATCCAAGTGAGATTTAATGAGTTTTGGTGGACATTTTTCAGCTACACAGAATACGGAGAGCTAAAGGAAGTATCAAGGATGTGGTTTTAGTTTAGCTGTAATAGAGAAGTATTGCATGGTTGGGTTGAACTCTGCCCCTTGATGATCAGCTTCCACTCACCAGGACCATAACCTTTAGACAGTCACTGAACACTCCTATCTCAGTGGCCTTGTATTAACATGGAAATGATAGTACTGGTTCCTATGCTATAGAGCTTTCATGACTACTTATTGTTCTTATTTCATTACAAGCACTTAGAAACTAACATACTAGACATTGTTAAAGTTTAGCCATTATTGTAAACAGAGCAGAAATAGTATCTCTATTTTGAGGTATTTAGTTGTCAATATATTTTGAAAATTTGTACTGCTACATAAATTGTCTACCCTTTGGTAAACTCACCAATTTGCTCTCTAGGCTGGTTAAGGTTTTCTGGACATTGTTGCTGATTCTCTAAGTTAACAAACCTTATATTAAGATTTTATGCATGGATCTGTGGGAAAAACTGAGTCTTCTGTTCTAACACTCAAGTACCTACAGTGAATATTTTTCTCCTTATTGCTTTGAAAAATATGATGTTGACTCAGGACAATAAATAGTGTTTGACAACTATATTTTTCTTGAAGAAAAATGTAACTTTATTTTTTATTATTTTGTAATTTTACTATTATGTAAATTTCATAATTTTAAAATATTCCATTGAGCTTACATCTTGATGCAAATAAGACAGTGAAGAAAGCTGACACACAGAGGCAGATGTATACATTAAAGACTAATAAAACTATTTTCATTGAATAGGAAAATATGTTAGTAATGTATGTATAAAATGATTAAGATTATATCTCTGTTTCTGTTACTTCTTAAATTCATATTCATTATTTTGAGCATATTCAAATATATTTGTAGTTTAGAGAAAAAAAATGTCAACTTTACTGACTGTAGGTCACTTATTTACCTGACTCTAGCTCTAGCACTAAATTTTTGCAAAACGCTGTTGTTCCATACATTTCTTGATATGCCTAAATATAAATGTGCTCTTATGCACAAGCTGTTGCTCATTATAGAATATATATATATGTATGTATATATACATATATATATCACAGGATTAAATACTAAGTCTGTATACATTCAAGATATTAAGGATGAAGAAATGGACTACTGAAATTATGCAGAAAAATGAAGATTTCTTGGCCCATTTAGATCAATAAATGTAAAAGAAGATTATCAAAGTATATTCTGGTTATAAACTTCAGAATGCAAAAATACAAATAAATGTCTATTAATAATATTATTTGGTATTTCAATTAAAGATACTTATAAAATAAATAAAAGCCATGCATGCATCTTTACATGGAAGCCATAATAAATCATTTAAAACTCTAATCCCTTTGGAGTAACTCACATACTTGAGTTAAACTATTTAACAAACATTTTGTATATAGCATTTGCTCATTGATACATTACACTCTGGCATTTTACTTAAATCACTTTAATAATGCATATTCATGGTGTATTATAATAGTATCAGAGATGAAGAAAGCTGTATGAATAAGTACTAGTGTATTGTTTCTATTCATCACCAATTTAGTCCTTTAAAAAGTAAAGAAAAATAGTCAGAGGGGAGAAAGCTCTTAGGGCTCAAGACTAATGTGATGACAAGATTGTTAATCTCTCTTTGTCTGTCTGTCTGTCTGTCTGTCTGTCTGTCTCTCTCTCTCTCTCTCTCTGTGTGTGTGCGTGTGTGTGCGTGGGTGTGTAATGAATACAAGGAGAAAACTCCTAAAACAAAATTCAGATGAAAATGTCATCAGGAATTCTCAAAGTACTCATGGAGTTATTAATAACAATCTTAATACTCAAGTGGCAATTTCTTAACATTTAAACTTCAAATACCCTGAGAGGAAGTTGTTTGGGAAGCAAGCCGTGGACATCTGGAGTCACTGTTTTGTAGTGCTAGTGAAGTGTGGGTGGATGTTAGCATCTCTTTTCTTTAGAAGTGTTTTGGAACTGCTATAGCCATAGAAGAGGCAGATTCCTGTAATTAAGCTGCACAAACCCTCCCATTGCAAGCAATGGAGATTTTACACACAGAACAAGTGAAAGGCTGTATTTTCAGGCATCAGTTCTTTGGTGAGTAACAAGAGTGCTCAAATAATAGAGCCTTTTGTTTATGGAGTTCTTTAGTTCAAAGAGCTCAAAGGCAGCAGTAGTTATGATCTCATTAACACGCAAAGCAGCTCTGTGAGAAAACATAGGACCAATAACTATATTCTGCATATGGAGTACCTTGGGCTTCTATAGTGATTTGCAAGACTCAGTTGTCTTTATGTCCGATGTAATGGGAATAGTGCAAGGAAAACGGCCTGTGAGATCACCAGAACTCAAAGCAGTGTGCTGCACATTGTTGATTTATGGGTGATGAAAAATGGACTTTGCTT
>CAJQZJ010000592.1:4204286-4224704 GCA_907164525.1 Lophiomys imhausi
AGCCAAATCCTGCATTCATAGCAGCATGTTACCAATATCAACATGTGGAAACTTGTTCAATTCTTTGAAGTAGTCAAGACATCATGACTTCTAGTACTACAACTTTGTTCATTTATATAAAATAATTTAAGGGAATATCATCTTATGGATAATTTTGTTGTTTGGAAGAATAATTCAGTGCTGTAGTATATGTAGATTCTTTCTATGGTTAATATTTTTACTGATTTCCATAATTGATAATTTAATAAACAGATTGTCACTTCTATAGTTATATAGGACTCATATTTACCTGATACTCCTTGTGCTTTGGATTGATCCTTCCATAATACAATAAAATCTGGAGAGAAAATATTATGAAATTTGACAAACTACATTTCCCCTTAGACAATATTCTTCCTAGATAAATATAAAGTATGGTATATATAGCTTTTCAGGAATTTCTGCACATTTAACGACATAGAATAAAATGCATCTTCTATTTTTATATTAAACTAAATAAAAATTTTCATTCCATTATCCCATACTATGTAAAAATATATGAGGATATGGAACCATAAGTAACATAATTCAATATAAACTAAAGTGTCTAAAATTATCTTTGGCAGCTTACACAGCTGGACCACAGGAAAAGGGCTTTCAGGTTGAATCTTCCAAATGTAAGTGTTCTGTGTCTTTGCTAATAGTGGTTATCTTCAATCTCTGAGAGGCAATCATGAACTACATTAATAGCTATGTTGTTTTTGGGAGTTACGTAGACCACCAGACTCACCATCCAAAAGTAATTCTATTATTCCTGCTTCATTTTTAAAATTAGACTTAAGGCTCACTCAACGGGTGGTAAATCATGCCTCCTATTAGAAACCTAGCCAAATGGACAGGTAGAGTGAGATGATGGAACTTAGAATCTAGTGTTGTCACTTTGCTAGACCAGCATAACACTCATTACATTCTAAATCTTCCCTTATACCCACAGATAAGTGTAGAAAAAGATACTGATGAAAGAAACTATGTATACAGAAAAGAAACCATTACTTAAAACCACAACTAGACAACATGCCAAGATCAACAGATTATGAGGAGTTCAGACACAAAGGAATTATCTACATTAGAGCTTATCTTCTATATTTTTTAATAATTTATTTTTTATTTCTTCAAGTTACATCTCAATCACAATCCCCTCCCTACTCCCCCCTCCAGTCCCATCCACCCTCCTCCCCCTCAACCCCCCATCCTCTTCACTTCTTTTTTTTTTTTTAGTTTAAGGTATTTCTTTTTCCCCCCAAACAGCTCTCCCTTTCAGTCCAAATAATGATTCTTTTTCTTATAACTATAAATACAATACAAAACAACAGAAATAAATAGGCCACAATTATAAGAGTTATATGGCTTAGCATACATTCCCAATCTCCAGTCCATATGTATTTGGCACCTGACTTTAACATTCTACTATATAACCATCTCCATGAGTTTAAAGTTCTATATCTAACTCAGCTTTTATACTAACTTGCCTCATAATTTTAAAAATAGCTTCTTAGATCCAGAACACCCTCTTGATTCCTAAACAACTCAAAATTTAACTATGAGACTCTAACTATCTATTTTTCAACCACCTCAGAGACCTGAGAGGGATAAATATACCTGATTATATAAGAAGTGCAGGACCTGCAGCTTCCAAAACTAAGAAATGACATATCAGTGGCTGCCTGGACAGTTCCCATTTTCTCTCCATACATTACAGCATCAATCTTCAGCCATTTGGCCCCATTTCTCTGACAGACATTGATTGAAGAGCAGGAATTATGAAGGACTTACCTACCCTGTCTTGGCAGAGCTAGGCTGTCGACTTATCTGCTTCCAAGTTTTGTCCTTTTTGGACAGAAGTCTGTCTACAGTTGAAGCAAGGGGCTTTTCCTACCAAGAGATAGGTTTGCGACTAATTCAATTATCTCCCACTGGAGATTCTTCGATGCTCATCTTCTACTTGGAGTAGAAGAGGGGGTGCTGTCAGGAGCTGACATGTCTCGATATCAAAAAATCTTAAATTAAGAAAACATCTTTGAATGCCATATTCTGCAGATCTCTTGAGGTTTTTGAAGATGCCCTATCTATCTCTTATATTTAGATAAGCAAATATTGCTTGTCTCTTAGCAACTTGATTTCTGAGTAGCTTAGAAAATAACTGTGATAGACTGTCATAGTAACTAACAAAATGACACATTTTCATGACTATTAGTTTCCGTTTCTTAATTATCCTAAACAGTTTATGTCGGTTGGTAGCAAGAGGTCAAAACTTGACATTTCATTTTTAAGTATTACTACAAACAATACCTTTAACAAGCGTTACCCTTAATTTTGTATCAATGTGCAAAGATCAATACCAATATGGCCATATATAATCTTAATTTTGTATCAATATACAAAGATCAATACCGATGTAGCCCAATACAATCTTAATTTTACATCAATATACAAGGGTCAATACCATTGTGACCAAATATAATCTTAATTTTGTATCAATATACAAAGATCAATACCGATGTAGCCCTATACAATCTTAATTTTGCATTAATATACAATGATCAATACCAATTTAGCCAAATATAATATTAATTTTGTATCAGTATACAAAGGTATAAGGCCATATTCAATAATCTGTCCTTTTTTCTTGTTCTTTCCTATACTATGTCTATGTCCCTTTTTTCTCAAGTCTGTTCACTCCTATATAGGAGAGAAAGGAGGATACACAAAAGTAAAAGAGAGAAGTCCCTGGGTCTAACCTCCAAAACCCATTTAACAAGACCATTTAACAGCTTGTAGTCTTTCCCCTAAATAACAAAATTTTCTATTATCTATCAAATAACCAAAGTGGGGAGAACACACTCCCCACCTTCTGGGGATGGGACGTTGTTCTCTTAAAATGACTTCCTGCTGATTTGGGACATAGTAAACCTGTTTGGGGCCCAAATAAGAATGGAAAATGGTTAAAAATGTTCATAGAATCATTTGATGTTCAGTCCTTTTGTGCTCAGCTATTTAAATGTCCTAAGAAGTTCATAGACAGAAGCTGATCTTCAGAGCTTTACTGAAGATCTGGCTGTAGTAGTCTGTGGAGCTGAACGATCTTAGCGATTTTGAGTTGTTGTGGTTGTAGACTTTTGAGGAAACTGCTATTGAAGAAGTCTGCAAGGCTTGATCATCTGGGCCACTCGTCTTCTTTGGTGTCTGATCTGTTTTCTGCTGAGGTTTCCGTTGTCAAGTTGTCCCTGGATTCCTTGAATGGATGCTTTAAATCTCCTGGAAAGATAAGAACAGAGCCCTGCCCTAATCCTAACTCTGGGACAATTACCTTTTTTTTGGAGAGGGGGGGTTCGGGTGTTTTTAGAAATGTCTTCATGAACAAGACCTGAACAATCCAATATATTTATTGACATGTTAACAGACAGAGATAATTTAATAGTGTCCCACCCCTAGACAAATAAGTAAAGACAACAAATAAAAGATTGATAGGTGAATTAGCCTCTCTCTGAGGTTTGCGTCGTAATTGGTTATCCAATACAAAATAGTCAACCCTGAAACCATGTACACACAAACAGTAAAAATGTACTCATCAGGTTTTATTTATATATTTCTACATATGTGTGTGTCTGCATGTATGTGTGTATGTTTATGCAACAATAATAGTCAAAATTTTAAAATTATGAATTTGCAAGTGAGGTTACATGGAAAGTATTGGAGGAAAAAATTTTTGTAATGACTGGAAGGATTAAAGGGAGGGAAAATGAGATAATTCTATTTTAATTAGAAATACATACATAGAAAAAATCTTATGCTGTGACTTTTAGAAGAAAACTATACTTTTTGGTTTTACTCTATAACTGAAATCAAGGAAGCTATATGATCTAAGAAAAAAACAGAGCTTATAAATATGTCACAAAGTATTTTAAACTACCGATACTCTCTACATTTTCATTTGTCATTTTTCCCAAGGCCTTTAGATTTATACTTTGCTGATCTTCAAGTCATATATTTAGAGAAGTAGAAAACTGGTCAATATACTTTTGTACAGGGAAATAGGTTTTCAAATACCATCATTATTTAATGTTTGATGATGTAATCTGAAAGATTTTGTTTCTTGTACATTATAAGGCACAAACATGAATGAGAATCCTGAAAAGATTGTTTAAAGTTAATAATAACTACTTTACTTCTGTTGGGTCAAGTTCAAGTTGACATGTTTCAACTTTGTCTCATAACTAAAGCAGTAAGTACCAATGCAGTGAGCATATGCATGGGAATGTGTAATAAATAGTTCATATTATTTTAATGAAATATGTCTATTTTCCACATTAATTTTTAGATCTAACTTCCAAAACACCAATCATAGAAAATATGGAAGACCATAGCAGATGGGAATCAAGATGATATAATTAACTTGGTAGAATATAATTTGTATAAATAGACAAGGGAACTGGGCATGGTGGTCCATGCCTCTAGTCACAACACTTGGGAGGCAGAGGTAGGTGGATCTCTGTGAAGTCAAGGACAGCCTGATGTACAAAGTGAGTCCAGGACATTCAGGGCTGTTACACAGAGAGACCCTCTCTCAAAAAACTAAAAGAAAAGAAAAGAATAGAAAGAAAGAAAGAAAGAAAGAAAGAAAGAAAGAAAGAAAGAAAGAAAGAATTTCCTGAACAGAACACCAAGAGCTCAGGATCTAAGTTCAACAATCAATAAATGGGACCTCATGAACCTGAAAAGCTTTTGTAAGGCAAAAGACACTGTCATTCGAACAAAAAGGCAACCTACAGGTTGGGAAAAGATCTTCACCAACCTCACATCTCATGGAGGGCTAATATCCAAAATTTACAAAGAACTCAGGAAATTAAATGTCAAGAAGCCAAATATTCCAATAAAAAAATGGGGAACAGAGCTAAATAGAGAATTCACAAAGGAGGAATCCCTAATATTTGAGAGACACCTGAAGAAATGCTCAGCTTCCTTAATAATCAGAGAAATGGAACTCAAGATGACTCTGAGATTCCCTCTCACACCTGTCAGAATGGCTAAGATCAAGAACTTAAATGACAGCACATGCTGGTGAGGGTGCGGAGAAAGATGAACAAGCCTCCATTGCTAGTGGGAGTGCAAACTTGTACAACCACTATGGAAATCAGTCTGGAGATATCTTAGGAAACTTGACATAGCTCTACCTCAAGACCCAGCCATACTACTTCTGGGTATACATCCAAAAGATTTCTCACCAAACCACAAAGACATTTCCTCATGTGTTCATAGCAACCTTATTTGTAATAGCTAGAAACTGGAAACAACCCAGATGGCCCTCAACCAAGGAATGGATTAAAAAAAAATACAAAAACAAAACAAAACAAAAACTGTAGTACATCTACACAATGGAATACTACTCAGCCATCAGAAACAATGAAATCATGCAATTTGCAACCAAATGGATGGAACTAGAGAACCTCATCCTAAGTGAGCTAACCAAGGCTCAGAAGGATACACATGGCCTCTCTCCACTTATAGTCGGATTTTAGCCATATAGTACAGCGTAACTATGCTACAGCCAATGCACCAAAGGGAACAGGAACATAGAGTTTTTTACTTGTCCATGAGACACTTTGCTCTAGTGTTACTGAACAGGAACATAGACTTTTTTACTTGTCCATGAGACACTTTGCCCTAGTGGTACTGCCATGTAGGCCCCCAGTATATGAGGAGGCTCTTGGCTCTCATATGATTGCTTAACTGGGGTGGGGGACTGATATGTAGGGACACTTCACTCCAGAGGAGTGGGATGGAAGTGATAGGGGGTAGAGGGTGGGAGGGCGGGACTGGGAGGGGTGGAAAGAAGGTACTATAATGAAGATGTAACCTGAAGTAATAAATAAACATTGAAATTTTTTTTAATTAACACTAAATTAATATGCTAATAAAAAGATAGAAAGAGACAAGTTAAGGATTAGCTAGAGAAAATAGTTTGAATAGGAAGTAAATGGAAATAAAACTTCAGATTTAAATATTAAATTAATAAAAATGAGCATATTGTAAAAGCAAAGAAGAATCCCCTTTGCTTTAAAAAAACATTATGTAGAGTAAAAGACCATAGAAATTTAATCAAAAATGTGTGGACACATATAATTTAAAGATATTGCCATTACTGGGGGCATTATGTTTTAAAAATATGATTAAATTATCTCTGAGAAGTATAGACTTCAAATTTTGATATTTGATCTAACATTTAGAAAACTATTTTTAAATTTACTTAAGAAACCTCTATGGGTGCTGAAAATAGTTAATAATACAACCTTAAAATAGTTTTATCAGAATTCATCATGATCATATTTGGGCTTTGATATCCATGTAAACCTTTCATCTTGAAGTTTGAAAAATTAATGTGAATTTTAGAGATAGAGACAGAATTCTTTTTTTGTTTTTGTTTCTGTTTTGTTTTGTTTTTTTGAGACAAGGTTTCTCTGTGTATCCTGGCTGTCCTGGACTCACTTTGTAGATAGATCAGGCTGGCCTTGAACTCACAGAGATCTGCCTGCCTCAGCCTCCCAAGTGCTGGGATTAAAGGTGTGCGGCACCACCACATGGTTAGAGTCAGATTTCTAAGACTATGCAGGAAAGCAGCAAATTCTTTCCTCTGTCCCCACAGACCGAGTCCCACAGTCACACCCCAGCACTGCAGTAGAGTACATGCAGGGGCTTTCCCTGTCCCTTTGCTCCCAGCTCCTATGGATCCTACAGATCTCTGACTTCTAAGCTCCCACTCTCACTTATTGCTTTGCGTCAGATCCCACGCCTAGGAGGCACGCCCTGCTAATCCAAGGGGTAATCCAGCTAATAAGTAGGCTGATAATTGATTCACACCTCCCCTTTTGCTCAGCCAGATCCTGAGCCTCCTAGTCTCATCTCCAGCTCTTTAGCAGAAATCCTGTTGTGGTCTCTCTTTCCTGTCAGTCCTCATCCCCAACAGTTCACACATATCTGTTCCTCTACCTGTCTGTTCCCCAACACATCTCATTATTGCAGTCTCCAGTACCAGTAGGCACTCACTGGGAATACACCAGATGAGCAGGCCAGGGAAACAGATCAGTGCTTTATTCATTCATCATAAGAGAAGGATCTTCCTGCAGCAGATGAGAACAGATGCAGAGATCCACAGTGAGTGAGAGATAGATAAATAGGTGGATAGATGGATAGATAGATAGATGATAGATAGATAGATAGATAGATAGATAGATAGATAGATAGACAGACAGATAGAAAGAACAGATAGTTCTGAATGGGATGTCTCTATCAAAACTCTCCTATCACGGCTCGGGATATCTCCAGAAATAGCAGACAGAAAGAGTATAAGAGCCCTAGGGGATGTAGGACACCTAGAAAGTAAGCCTCAGAAATTAAGAGGAGGGTTCATGAACTCACAGAGATTGAAGCAACAAGAACAGAAACTACATAGGTCTGCACCTGTTCCTTTGAGTATGTATTATATCTTTTAGCTTCATATGTTTATGGGATGCCTGAGTTTGTGAACAAGTGGGTCTTTGATTCTTGTGCCTACTCTTAGGGCTTTTTTCCTTCTGTTGGGTTGCCTTGTCCAGCCTCAAAATAATAGTTTCTGTTTTATCTAACTATATTTTATTTAGCCATATTTAATTGTTATCTCTTCGAAGCCTATTCTTTTCAAGTGACAAAAATAGGTATGGATAAGGAGAGAAGTGGAGGAGGGGGAGAGTTGGGAGGAACAGAGAGAAGAAAATTTGTAATAAGAATATATTGTATGAGGAAAGAATCCATTTTTCAATAGAAGGGAAAGAAAGAAAGAGAGAGGATGAGGGAGAGAAGGAAAGAGGGAGCAAGGAAAGAAGGAAGATAATTTACAGCAAAGCAATTTTTAAATTTAATTTTTAACTTCTTTTCTTTTTAAAAATTATTTATTTTTTACTTACTATGTATTTATTTTATTCAAGTTACTACCTGATCGTAGCCCCCTCCTTCTTCCTCATGTGGTTCCATCCTCCCTCCCTTGTCTCCCTCCTTTTCTTCTCCTCAGATGAGGGGAACCACCCCTCCTCCCATCAACCCATT
This sequence comes from Lophiomys imhausi, assembly GCA_907164525.1. Taxonomy (NCBI): domain Eukaryota; kingdom Metazoa; phylum Chordata; class Mammalia; order Rodentia; family Muridae; genus Lophiomys; species Lophiomys imhausi. Next base: position 4,212,402 of record CAJQZJ010000592.1, read on the forward strand.
AACTTGCATCAAGCCTAAAAGCAACTTCTTCCACTGAGGCCAGACAAGGCAGCCCAGCTGAGAAAAAGTGTTCCACTAATAGGTAGCAGAGTCCATGTCAGAGACATCTCCCCACTTCAGTTTAACTTTTTATTGATTCTTTGTGAATTTCAAATCATGTACCCTAATCCTACTCACTTCCACATCCCTTCATACCTGCCCTTTGCCCTTGTAACCCCCCCCCCGAAAAAAGAAAAAGAAGTCTTATTGTGGAAACTGTAGTGTGTCACAGTGAGTTCCACAATATATGCTCTAGTACATGCTTTACTTACAAATTGTTCATTACTGTGAGCCTGTCTGATTCTAGGCCTCTGGTTTTTGCTACCCTATCAATACTGGATCCTCACTTGGACTCCTCTAGAATATCCTCTTGTTGCCCTGGTTTATGGAGACCCTGAAGCTTTGAATTTGTAGGACAGGCAGGGCTCTTCATGTGCTCCAGCATGGAGTACATGTTGGTGTGGGCCAACTCATAGCTCTGGATCTGGCCTGGGTTCTAGCTAAGCGGGTTAGTCCACCAACTCTCCCATACCCACACCATAAGGCCAAGCTCTCTAGCACAGCACTGACTAGCAAGAGCAAAGTCAGCTCTCTTGCCCTTGGGGTTAGGTAACCACACCACCACTAGCAGGGTCAGCTCTACTGTGCTGTCCCAAGGAGACTCAGAGCCTGCTCTCCTAAGTGATGCTGCCAGTGAGGAGTAGGGACAACTCTCCTGCTTTCATGACCTCAGGGCCTGTCTCCCACCTGTCATAGGTGGTGAGGGGTGATGTGTGGCAGGAACTTCTGTCTCTTGACCATGGCACTGCAAAGCAGACAAGTTGCAGGGCCAGCTTTCCCATGCTGATGCTCCTGGGCTGTGTCACTAAAGTCCCTGCTACTAAGGTCAGCTCTAATGTGCTGTCTAGGGCCCATCCTCCTGAGTGGTACAGTGGGTGAGGAGCAAGGTCAGGTCTCTTGCTCCCTTGACCCCAGAAAGAGGGGCTGGAAGGGAAAGGAATCTTTCCCTCACCTATGCAACTGCACTGCAGACAAGTGTCAGGGACAGTTCTCCTGTAGAAAGCAAAATTTTTGAAAGCCACAAAGGCCACTGGTATTTTAAAGAGTTTAGATATAATTAAATTTATTTATACTATTAGACAAATTAAGTAAGGGAGTTCTTCATCAATGTAATTAATTCTAATATTTTCACATTTTATTATTTACTGTAATTAAAAATATGAAAATATATTGGTATAAGTGCAATATGGATCTGGAAGAAACTTTTGAAAGTTTGCATTGGCCACAAAAGGCCTTTCTGTTAGTTCACACTTGCCAGGCTGAGTGCTTTCTATGGGAGTATGCAACAAGCTAAGCTACCTTCCCCCCTCAAACTAGCTCTCTTTTTACCACAGCTTCTCAATGAAGTCTGACTTAGAGTTTACAGATAAAGTCTTGATAAGAAAAAATTATTGTTCTTGTGTACTTGTTTGACATAGAGTCTCATTCGGTAGGCCAATCTTACCTGGAATTCTTGATCTATTCGTCTTGCCTTCTATGCTACTAGAGTGATAGGTATGTGCCATCATTTTTGACCTTTGTGCTTAAATTTTATTTCATCAAATCCCTTATGTTTGCTACTAACATTCAATAGCTACAATTTTTTCCATAAATCACTCTATTTTAGTTTATTATGGGAAAGAGTAAGTCGCTTTGAAATCTTAAGGTCAAGTTTACATTAAGTGATCTACTGACTTTTAATATGTACAAGTTGAAGAAAACAGATTGTTTATTTTCTTTTCAAATTTAGTCATTAACTTTTGTTTATGCCTGATTTCCTTCTGTGTGAAGTGACCAAATTCTCTGAATTGGGCTTATTTTATTACTGAGCAAACCAATGTAGACAAGGCTAATTATAAAGAAGATGGTAGTATTTATGACCAAATACATTTGTATTCTCTGGATATTAAACATTTTTTTCAACAATAGCCACTAAAACATGTAACAAATAAATAGACATTCTGTTAATGAATTTTCTCCCAGGGTTTAATCTAATTTCCTTTAAGACTCAAAGAAGACTGAAAAATTTCCTACAGCATAAAATTCCAGAAATTAGTATTAATCTTATTATTAGTAATATGATCATTGCATTTTAAGTCAAGATAGGCTTAAGTCATTTTGCTTTAATGTCAGCCTATCAATTACTTAACACCATATGAGCATTGTGTAATTACAGTGAATTATACAATTATGAGATATGAGATGGTTTGGTAGGCTTCAGATATAAAAATGGAATTACTTAATTTGAATTGATTATTGTTTATATACCATTTAACCACATGCATGAGCTGATCACATAATTTAAAAAAGGCATGTGCTGCAGGGGAGATAAAGAATATTTAGTTTAAAGAGAAAAAAAACAATATGTCAAACTTAAAATCCTCTCCTTTACTGGCATATGGGTGAACTTGGTCCATGAGTTACTGACTTCTCTTCCTTATTCACATGAGGCCCAAAGTTAGTGACACTTTATATTCCAGATCAAAACCTAGAGAGTGATCAAGGGAAAGAAAAGAAAATTTTACATCTAATACATGCATTCTATAAATTTTTCTTACTATCTTAGTGCTTTGTGAAGACATTTATGAAGTGTTGGAGGTTAGTGATGATATCCTAATCACCAAACTGAATGTTGTCTGCTCTGTAAAATCTCTTCATATCTCTGCCTGAGTTTGGAATGCAAAATTTTACTCATGTAAATTTTCTTCTGACAAATAAACATTGTCTTGTTTCTAGTTCTACCCCTTTTGGAATTTTTTTAAAATTAAAGATTTTAAGTACATAAAATAATATATGAAATTATATCTATTACATATTTTTTAAAAATATACTTCCAAGGGATTTACATAGACATAAAGTATAGGATTAATGACAGTTTTTCATGGTAGACATTTCTGCCAGTCTGTCCTTTCGGGTTCTGCTCTTTGGAAACATATTTTAGAGTTTATAATTTATGACCTAGTTCTTCTCCATCTCAAAGCTCCACCAAGTCATAGGATATTGGTTACTCTATCCCCAGTGCTAAGTTTAAAAACCTATATCTGCAATGTTGACCTAAAACGTTTCTGATTTTCCAGAAAATTCTACCAGACATTCAACGAATTGATGGCAAACTTCCTCAAATTATTTCACAAAACACAGACTAAAGAAACATTGCTTAATTCTTTTTGTGAACTGACTATTACCCTGACATCCAAACCACAGAATGACCCATAAACACACAAAAAAAGAAACATATAGATGATATGACTTATGAACATAGATATATAAATTTTCAATAAAACACTTGCAAATTCAATGTTAAAATACACCAAAAGGATTATTCATCATTATCAAGTTGGATACATCAGAGACACGGGGATAGTTCAACATATATGAATCGATAAACCTAACCCATCACATAAACAAACTGGAAGACAGAAAAAGACCAAAAAACAAAAAACAAGGAAACAAACAAAAACCTCTCTGCTGGATCCTCTTTTAAAAAATCAATTAATTATTTTCTTTATTTTACATCCTAATCTGTATCCTCTCCCTCCTCTTCTCCCAGTCCAATACTCCTACTCACTTTCCCCATTCTGCAGCCCACCCAATAGCAATCCACTATGGAACACCAAATTGCATCAGGACTAAGTGCCTCCTCTTCCACTTATGCAAAAGAAGACAGCTCTGTTAGGAAAATGGAGTCGAGGCAACAGTGTCCAAGTCAGAGATAGGCCCTGTTCCAATTTTTAGGGGATCCACTTGGGGATCAAGCAGTCCATCAGCTTCATTTGTGTAGCAGGCCTAAGACTAGTCCATAAATGTTCTTTGTTTGGTGGTTCTTTCTCTATGAGCTCCCCTGTTTCTGAGTTAATTGACTATGTGAGTCTTCTTGCAAAGGCATGATCCCTTTTTAGACAATAAAAAAAAGACCTTTTCAAAATCCAATATCCTTTCATGGTAAAAGTCCTTAGAAGACTAGAGATACAAGGAACAGATCACACATAATAAAGTTAAAATACAACAAGTCCATAGACAGTAACAAATTTAGCAGTGGCACATACGGATATTCCAGAATTAGTAGGAGGCCAGGCAGAGCAATTCAATCATAAGTGCAAGGGAAGCCAGTTTGAATCAGTCAGTTTGGAGAAATGTTTAGGCTAGAACAGCTGAGTTGAGCCAGCCAGTGAGAGTTCATAAGGGCTAGAAAAGCTTGGGAAACCGCTCTCATCTCATTGCCTTATCTGAAGAAATAAAATATTTACAAAATGGTACTGGTCAAATGGATGGCTATATGAAAATAGATCCATATCTATTACCCCGCACAAAACTCAACCTTAAATAAATTAATCACCTCAGCATAAGATCAGATACCATGAATCTGATAGAAGAGAAAGTGGACAATATGTTTGGTCTCATTGGCACTGGAAAAACTTTCCAAACAGAACACAGAGAGCATAAGCACTAAGGACAACAATGACTAAATTGGACCTCATGAGGAAAAGCTTCTTCTGTGTGGCAAATGATGAAATTGTTTGAACAAAGCAGCAGACTAGATAAAGGGAAATGATCCTTAATAAGTATATATCTGATAAAGGGTAATTATTACCTATAATATATAAAGTACTGGAAAAATTCAACATCAAGAAAACAAACAACACAAATGAAAAATACATAACAATGCAGAATGTTCTCAAAAAATGAAGCATAAATGGCTGAGAAATACATAAAATGTTCAGCATTCTTAGCAATCAAATAAATGCATATTAAAATGCAAGATTTCATTTTCTCTATTCAGACTAGCCATGCTCCATAAAACAAATGTTGGTTCTTGTTAGCAGGATGCAGAAAAGGAACATTTATTTATTGCTGGTGGAAGTTCAAACTGGTATAAAACTACAGAAGATCATGTGGCAATTCCTTAGAAAGATAGAAATAGTTCTACCTCACTCTTGGGTATATATGTAAAAGACTATATATCTTCCTATAGAAATATTTGCTCATCTATGTTCACTGTTGCTTTATTAATAATATTCAGCTAATGGAAAGATCCCAGATGTCAATCAAATGATTAACAGATAATGAAAATGTTATAAATTTATACTGTGAACTGTTATCAATCTCCTCAGAAAAATGAAAATTGCAGGTAAGTGGACTGGGCTTAAAAAGCATCGTCCTGATTGAGGTAATCCATAAACAAAAATCCAAAACTTTCATTGTTTGTCTAGTGTATGGATGTTAGTTTTTAAACTTTTGATATGTAGGTTGCAATCCGAATAATCACAGAGTCATTGGACTAGGATTGAAGAACAGGTCTCCCAAGGAAGGTGGAATAGAATATAGTGCTATATACAGATAGGGGGAAAGCAGAATAGGAGGATTAAATAGGAAGTAGAATAAGAGTGAATGGTAAATGAAGGTATATAGGGAAGGACAACTAATTCTAGATGCAATTTGAAAAAAAAATATGGAAACCTAGTACTCTAGTACTCCCAGAAATATTTAAATGAATGAAAGGAATGCAAACAAACTCACCAAATAATAAGAGATACAATGTTTCAACTAATTATCTTATGACACAAAGTAAAATATCCATTTCCAGAAATCTCATTATGTTGTTGGCCAAAGAAATTTCATGGAAAACCCCAAACAACCCAGTCTGTTGCCAAGGATATCAAATGGTCTCTACAACCTGAAGGTAGAGCCTTATCAAAGATTACAGCACCTAGTTATGCCATTGAATGCAGAGAAGTTGAGCTGATATCTAACTAGAAATTTTACCCTTTCTGACTAGTTGAAGTTACCTTCCATTCTATCAGAATAGAAAGGCAATCATCAAAACATTCAATACAACCCTGACAACTTACAACAATAACCTGCCTGTAAGATATACTACTGCAATAGTGACAAAAACTGTTACAAGAGTAACCAAGCACTTTTGTTAGATTTAAAGCACTCTCCATAAGATGGAACTCATACCTAACATAATTAAAAGGAACAAAAATCTGAGACTAGATAGATCATGGGTCTCAGGACAAAGCTACTAATATTTAAAGGAACTGTTAAAGGAACATGATGATAAAATGACTCCTAAAGACATATTGGTCTACTCATAGATGAGTACATTGCTCAACCCATACCAGAGAAACATCTTGTAATGGTGGAAACTAATACAGTGACTCACAACTGAACAATGTGCAGAGAGTAAGAGACTTTGTAGCACTTAGTTGTTAAGTGAGATGTTTTCATCAAATGTTCCCTAAAGGGACAGGCCTTTTTTAAAAGTATGTGGAAAGATTTTAAGAGCCAGAGGACATGGATAACTGCATGGACACTGTCATCAGGAAACAGCATGAATGATACACATATGAACTCACACAGAATGTGGCAATATGCACAGGATCTATACAGATTCAAGCCAATTGGAGTTTCATCACTCCCTCACAGAAAGTGGAAGTAGACACAGGGCCCTACTCCTAAAAGACCCTATTCCTAGGTCCTGTGTCCACTATAAGAAGCTATTTGTAGTTTATGTCAACTGGCAAATGAAAACATCAGTTTTTTTTAATGGAGTGTCACTGGGTAAATCAATTACTCTACAGGGCAGGGCCAAGCCAAGGAGTAGTTGGATAACACAAAATGAACTCTGATATTTTTCTGGATTTTACCTTTCATTTTCCCATGTTTTTTTTATCTTTTGTCTTATTTTAATTTTACTTATTCATTTAGATTTTCCATTTCTATGGACTTTTTGTTTTTGTTTGCGTCTCTTTTTTTTTTTTTTTTGCTTTTTTTAAAAAGAGAGTACAGGGTGATAAGAGAAGGAAAATTCAGTGTTGTATGGGTATGGAGGTGTGGAGATTCTGAGAGGAGCTGGGCAAGGGTAAACATTACTAAAATAAAACTTATAAAAATTTAATTAAATAGAGTAAAGAAAACACATAATTATTAATATATTATTAAAAGTCTACATTAAGTACTTGACATTGGTCAATAGTTGAATAATAAAATTCCTTATATGAGGCAAGCATTTACAAAGTTAATCTTAAGCTATCTATCTGAACCCTAATACAAATAATTAAGGAGATATTAGTAGCTGAAACAGTTAGTGGATGATGAAGTAAACTTAATGTAAAAGAAATGTATTTAAATGCATTGGAAGCATTATAATCATGTGTAGGTAAGAACCCTAAATGTTGGGGTAGTGGTAAGCATTCTAAATGTTAATTAATTGGTCCTGCTTGCTGTCTGTTACTTACATTAACTCTGATTGGTTAAATAAAATGCCAAGGCCTGAGATTGGGCAAAGACAGAGAAAGGTGGGACTTCCTGGGATAAGAACAGGAAGCCTGCTCTTTAGACAGAGGATTAAGGCTTTCCAGCCAGCAGCAGGAAGAAGAAGGATTTCCAGTGAGGAGTAGCAGGAAGAAGGGGGCATACGCCATGGGGTAGATGCAAGAGGATCATTCCAGATGACCAGGAACATCGGCTAGTGTGGAGAATGGCAGTCCAAGGGGACGTATGTATATATGGGGTCATATTTGGGTAATAGACTTAAGAGCTAGCTTAGATGGGCCAGGATTGCACAACTCAGGCCAAGGTTTGTTAAAATCCATGCAGTCTCTGTGTGCTCATTTATTATGGATGGTTAAGGATTAGCCGCCAAACCAATTAACAATAATATAAATACTGGATAAATAGTTTAATTAGCCATATTTCTTTTTACATATGGCAAGCAACATGGGGCATTTAGAATCCATGCTTTGAGCCTGAGAAGGGCCAGGTGAAAGCCTGTTTCCTAGCCAAAGAGCGGGGAACTGAATAAAGAACAAAACTTTACTTGTAGCATGGGATGGCATGGTTAGACATGTGAAGGCTTTTGGAATGTTGTTTCTTTGCTTGAGTTTTGTTTAGATGTCTTTGATTTTCCTATATCAGGAGGTATAAAGGATATTTTTCTGGTTTGGCCTTGCTAAAACATATGAGATTTTTGAAGATTTTGGGCAGATTTCGAATTGTCACTACAGTTCAAAGTTGCTCTCAAGGTTACAGAGTTACCATAATCTGGGATTTAAGTGAAATATTTGAGCAGGGTGGTACTGGCACATGCCTTTAATACCTTAATCCTATCATCTAGAGGAAGAAACAGGCAGATCTCTGGATTCTAGACCAGCCTGGTTTAAACAATGAAGGCTGGGTGGGAAACCTGCTGAGGACAAGCTTACTAAAGCTGCTTACTAAAGACAGTCTAGAATTCAAAAATGACACATTTTTTCCTTGATGTTAAGTTTAATGATGTCCTTACTGATCTAATGGATAAATACACATAATATTAAATTTATGTGAAGAGAAAGCTCACAAGCCAGTCTCCTTAGATGTGGGTCTCCCACTGGAGAACTGGTTTCAAGAGGCATTTTGCCCTGAAAGAGGTATGTTAATCACTGGGTGTGTTGGTTCACACCTTTAATCCCAGCACTTTGGAAGCAGAAGCAGGCAGATCTCTGTGAGTTCAAGGCCAGCCTGGTCTACAAAGTGAGTCCAGGACAAGGATACACAGAGAAAACCTGCCTCAGGAAAAAAAGAAAAAAGAAATATATTCTGTTATATATGTAAGGACCCAGAGTTTGGCTTGGAAAGAACATGCAAACTGCATGACTCACACAGCCAACAGTTAAGAAACGCTAACATAAAATAGCATAAAATGCTATTTTAAACCAATCTCCTTAATAATGGTGCTTCCATGGGAGAATTGGAACTCAAACTAATACAAAAAATGGTTTAATTAATGCTATTGTTTAGTAAGGGTAATTCAATTATTTAAATTCATACCTTGATCTCAAAACTTGGGAGACAAGGAGGAAACAGGTTCCTTGTGTGTTTGAGGCCAATTTAATCTGAAGAGCTCTACAGAGCAAATAAAGACAGCCCAAGCTACAAAGAGAAACCCTGTCTTAATAAGGATAAACATATCCACATAGAAATTAAATATCCAAAGAAAGGAGAAAAGGAAAGAAAAAATATATAAATGCATACCTTAGATCCCAAAACATGGGAGACAAAGACAGAGATAGATTGGTTCCTTTTGAGTTTGAGGCCAACCTAATCTACAAAAAGCCAGAACAACACAGAATAAACCTGTTTTAATCAATTAATTAATTTATGTCAACTGTATACTTAAGCTTCATACAGTCTTATGCTGTATTTTCAATTTAAAATAGATTATATATAGCATATATATGCAATACTATTACATGCCCATCTTTTTCTATGGCATGAATGGAGACTTACAAATGTCTTTCTTCTGTTCAAAGAACAGGAAATATTCCTTCACTGATTTGTGCATCCTGCACATCCAATGCATTTTGGTAATTACAGAACTATATGTTACTTGTGAGAAATTATATATTATCAGAACAAAGGGACCAGAGTTGAAAGAAGACAAGAAGAGTAATCCAAATGATCCAGCCTCATAGAATGGTCTCAATAGCTGTTTCCTCAAAAATCTGGATCCAGAACAACTTCAAATAGCTTGCTGAGATGGCCAAGCCTCTAGGACTGAACTTGCCTACCAAAGTCCAGCTTCGAAGTACAAACTGCTCAGGACATTCAAATTGCTGAGCACATAGAGACTGGACAACAAATGTTACAATTTACTTGCTTCATCATTTTTTTACATTTTATTTGTCCCCCTAAACAGGTTCTGGTCATGTCAAATACTAGTCTTCTTTTATCACAAAAAGACAATAGATTAAATAGATAGTAAATGGTTAAGAATATACAGTTTGTTTGTTCATAGATAGTTAGAATATAGATGATAGATAGATTTATAAATAAATCAATAGATGTCTTCAAAACCCTCAGAGGCATATTGAAAATGGCATTTAAAGACATTTTTATTATTTTAAGAATTGTTTGACTTAAGACAGTTAGCTCCTGACAGCTCCCATTTAACTTGGAAGAAGAATGAACATCAAAAAGAAATCTCCCATCAGGAGATAATTCCTCAAAAAGAAATCCCCATCAGGAGATAATTCCTATTGTGCAAAAATGTCCCTGCTCTCTCAACAGACTATATACAGTCCAAAGATGAACCAGAGCTTAAATGCAGGTAAGTCGATGTCCTGATTCTGCAGAGACAGAATGGGACAATCCTTATTTCCTGCTGCACAATTTAGTCTGTGAAAAATTCTTGGCCAGAGGCTGAAGATGATGCTCCAACGATATCAAAAGATATTTGGCACTGTCTAGGCAATAAGCTGTCATATTTCTTTTTGGAAGCTGCTCTTCTGTGCTTCCTATTCACTCAACTAATAACTTTATCCCTTCTTATGTCTTTGATGGGGTTGAAGGCATAATAGTTATAAGATTTCAATTGAACTTGAGTTGTTTAAGATTTAAAAGGATATTTTCAAGTCTAAATAAAATCTTTAGGTTTATAAATATAGGATATGATAGAAATTATTTTGGTTCAAAACTTTAGACACACCATGATAGATAGATGATTTTTTTCTTCAAGATTTCCTGATACAAACAGGCTAAACATTATGTGTGTAACTTTTATATATGGTTTTCTTGATTGTTTCATATTTGTTCTTATTGTTTTTACTATATGAGTTAAAAAATTTAGCCTTTTTTTTTAGACAAAAGGAGGGAATTGTTGGGGTAGTGTTAAGCATTCTAAATGTTAATTAATTGGTCCTGCTTGCTGTCTGTTACTTACCTTGACTCTGATTGGTTAAATAAAATGCCAAGGCCCGAGATTGGGCAAAGACAGAGAAAGGTGGGACTTCCTAAGATTAGAGAAGGAAGCCTGCGCTTCAGACAGAGAAGAATTCATTCCAGCCAGGAGCAGGAAGAAGAGGCACACTATGGGTTAGAAAAAAGAACCTCATTCCACATGGCCTGGAACATCAGCTAGTGTGGAGAATGGCGGTCCAAGGGGACATATGTATATATGGGGTCATATTTAGGTAATAGACTTAAGAGCTAGCTTAGATGGGCCAAGATTGCTCAATTCAGGCCAAGGCTTGTTAAAATCCACGTGGTCTCTGTGTGTACTCATTTATAATAGCTGCTTAAAGATTAACAGCCGCCGAACTAATTAACAATAATCTAAATACTGGTTAAACAATTTAATTAATTATTTCTACAAATGACACCCAACATAATTTAATTTTTTTTAATACCTAAATTTCCACATGGTATCAGAAACAACTGATAAAATATAGCATGTAATTACCTATAAGTTAATGATACAATCCATTCTTAGTGGCCTGTGGTAAAGGGTACTTCATAGAACAGTATCAGTTAATAAACATAATACAAAACTCTTACAATTATAAACTTTGCTAATAAAAATTTAGCCTATGGAGTATTTAATTACAATTTTAATACAAATATACTAAAGTAACTTGATAGTTAGTTTTAATTATAAATTTGACACATTCTAGATTATGAATATCTATGAAGTGAAAATGAACCCATGGGTGTTTCTGTGAGACATTTTCTTAATTGTTTAATCATTGTGGGAATACTTAATATGAAAGTAGGTGATACGATTCCTGAGTTGGGCTCTGAACTGGATACGGGTAGAAAAAGCAATAAAGCAAAGAATATGCATGCTTTTATCTCTCACTGCTCTCGATTTTGATGTCAGATCAGCAGCTGTTTAAGATTCCTAATTTGACCCCCACAAAATGATGAACCTGAGATTATGAACTAAATCATACTCCTCTGATGCAGTGATCTGTCATGTATTCTAAATATTAATGAATTACTCACACAGGCATACTTGCTGTCTGTTATTTTAATTGGTAACCATTGTCTCTGATTGATTAAATAAATACTGAAAAGCCTGAGATTGGGCAAAGAGAGAGGAGGTGGGACTAAGTTGCTCAGACTTTTTAAACAGGGAGAGAGGTTCATGGGAGGAAGAAGAAGCTAGGAACAGGAAGAAGGATGGGGTAAATGGAAGAAGGACATGCCACATGCCCTGGATTATCAGCGTAGAGTGGAGAATAACAACCCAAGGGGATGTATGTATGTTGGAGTCATATTGGAGAAATAAAATTAAGGGCTAGCTTAGATGGCCAAAGATTACACAATCCAGACTAAATTTGTTAAAATCCACCAGGTGTCTGTGTGTTCATTTACAATGGAAGATTAAGGATTAACACCACCAACCCATTTAACTATAATATAAATACTGGTAAATAATTTAACAATTTATTTCTACCAATGAAA
>CAJQZJ010000592.1:4224714-4281416 GCA_907164525.1 Lophiomys imhausi
ATATAAATACTGGTAAATAATTTAACAATTTATTTCTACCAATGAAAACAAATCACAGCAATTAGAACCCATGCTTATTGCCTGAGAAGGCTTGGGTAAAAGGTGATTTCCTAGCTAAACAGCAGGGAACTGAAACTGAATACATTTCAAAGATGTAGTTCACTTAACAGAAGCTTCTGCCTTGGAGTTAAGAGTTAAGGCCTTGGCTCTCCTCATGTACTAAAATACTGGCAGCCTTCTAGATGAGCTAGGGAATGAAATTAACTACATAGATTAAAAATGGAGGAATTCATAATGCCTCAATACATTTGGATTACATTTGAGTTTGTTTCTCTTACTATACAAATTATTTTTATGCTGACAATTGGGTTACTGTGTATCCTTTTTGAGAAAGATGGGATTAGGACAGGCTTAGAGAAAGAAGGAAATTACAGATGGGATGCTAAGTTACCAGCAATGACAATGGAGAAATGAGGCCCTTCCTGATAGAAAAGACAAAATTGATGGCAGCTGGAGATCAGAGCTCCCTGGCTACTAGGTGCTTGTCAGGACTAACGAAGTTGGGCCAACCAACACAATGCAGCCGAAACTAGTTTCAAAGAAATAATGCACAAAATTACAGCACAGGATGGCACAGCTAGACCAAGGATTTTAGAATGTTCTTGTTTCTTTGGTAAATAATTTAATAAATATTTCTACATCCCTCTCCCTGAGTTGTTTTTGTCAGTACATTTTATCACAGCAATAGAAATAAAACTAGGACATGATCTCATAAATGAAAGAAAATGTCTGTGCTTGGAAATAGATTTAGTGATAACATGAGGAGGTATACAGACATGATATAGTAATGATAAACAAAAAGGGATAGATTATTGAATCTACTCTTATATCTTTGTATAGTGATACAAAATTAAGACTGTATTTGATTACATTAATATATATGACTACATACTGATACAAAATCAAGATTATTTTGGTTAGGTATTGTACCTATTTAATTCTTAAAAATGCAGTATGAAGTTCTAGTCCTTCTGATAGCAACTATCACAAGCTATTTAGGATAATTAAATTCAAGCTGATAATCATTAAACCTTATGGTTTTGTTAGATACTAGGTTAATTAATCACAGATGTTTTCAAAGTTAATTAGATATTAAGTCGATAGAGACAAGCAACATTTGTTTATTCAAATATATGGAGATAGATAGATGGATAGATGGTCTTCTAAAACTCCAGAGATTTGTAGAATATGGCATGTAGAGATGTTTTTATTTTAAAAAATTCTTTGACTTGAGACAGTCAGTTTTTTACAGCTCCCATTTGACTTAGAAGGATATGATGAGCATCAAAAATAAAATCTCCATCAGGAGATAACTCCTACTGGGCAGAAATGCCCCTGCTCTCTGAACAGACTATACAGTCAAAAGATGGACCAACAATTAAATGCAGCTAAATCGATGGCCTGATTATGCAAAGACAGAATGGGCAAATCCTACTTATATCCTGCTTCACAATTAAGTCTTTGAGATATGTTTGGCCAGAAGGCTGAAGATGATGCTCCAATGTTATAGAGAGAAACTGGGGACTATCTAGGCAAACAGTTATCTCTCATGTCTTAGTTTTGGATGCTGCTTGCTCTACTCTTCCTTTTTATTCAGATGTATTTATCCTTCTTAGGTTTCTGATGTGGTTGAAGACTACATAGTTATAGTTTCACAGTAATTTTTTTATATATACTTTATTTTTTTATTTCTTCAAGTTACATCTCAGTCACAATCCCTTCCCTACTTCCTGTCCCAACCTTCCACCCTCTTCCCCCCAACAACTTCCCCTTTCAATCCAACAAATGGTTCCTTCTCTTATAATAGTAAATACTATACAAAACAACAGGAATAAATATGCCACATTTATGTGAGTTAAATGGCCCAGTATATATTCCCAATGTCCAGTTCATACATATTTGGCCCCTGACTTTAACATTCTACCATCTAACCATCTCCATGAGTTTAAAGTTCTATATCTGACTCAGCTTTCATACTAACTTGCATCACAATTTTAAAAACATCTTCTTAGATCCAGAACACCCTCTTGATTCCTAAACAACTCAAAATTTAACTATGAGACTCTAGCTATCTATTCTTCAACCACCTCAGAGACCTGAGAGGGATAAATATATCTGATTATATAGGAAGTGCAGGGCCCGCAGCTTCCAAAACTAAGAAATGACATACCAGTGGCTGCCTGGACAGTTCTCATTTTCTCTCCATACATTCCAGCATCAATCTTCAGCTGTTTGGCCCCATTTCTCTGACAGACATTGATTGTAGAGCAGGGATTATGAAGGACTTACCTACCCTGTCTTGACAGAGCTAGGCTGTCGACTTCCCTGCTACCAAGTTTTGTCCTTTTTGGACAGCAGTCTCTCTGCAGTTGAAGCAAGGGGTTTTTTCATGCCAAGAGATAGGCTTGCCACTAATTCAATTATCTCACACTGGAGATTCTTCGATGCTCATCTTCTACTTGGAGTAGAATAGGGGGTGCTGTCAGGAGCTGATATGTCTCAATATCAAAAAAAAAATCTCAATTTAAGACAACATCTTTGAATGCCATATTCTGCAGATCTCTTGGGGTTTTTGAAGATGCCCTATCTATCTCTTGTTTTTAGATAAGCAAATGTTGCTTGTCTCTTAACAACTTGATTTCTGAGTAGCTTAGAGAATATCTGTGATAGACTGTCATAGTAGCTAACAAAGTGACACACTTGCATGACTAGGAGTTTGTATTTCTTAACTATCATAAACAGTTTAAGACGGTTGGTATCAAGAGGCCAGAGCTTCAAATTTCATTTTTAAGTATATCTAGGTACAATACCTTTAAGAAGCGTTACCTTTAATTTTGTATCAATATACAAAGATCTATTCCAATGTGGCCAAATATACTCTTAATTTTGTATCAATATACAAAGATCAATGCCTATGTAGCCCAATACAATCTTAATATTACGTCAATATACAAGGGTCAATACCATTGTGGGCAACTATAATCTTAATTTTGTAACAATATACAAAGATCAATACTGATGTAGTCCAATACAATCTTAATTTTGCACAATATACAATGGTCAATACCACTTTAGCCAAATATAATACTAATTTTGTATCAATATACAAAGGTATAAGGACATATTCAATAATCTGTCCCTTCTTTTTGGTCCTTCACTGTAAGTTTTAAGATGTTTAGGAACTAAAAGGATGTTTTTGGTCTAAGATGTTTTTAAGTTGGTAATGCAAGTTAGGATAGACATTAAGTTATGTATAGAACTTTAAACTCACCAAGATAAGATAGATGATTTGATTCAAGGTTGCCTGATATAAATATAGTAAACATTATATAGATAAATTTTATATATATGGTTTTCCTGATTGTTTCATATTGGTTCTTATTGTGTAAAGTTTAAAAAATAGCCTTTTTGTTAGACTAAAAGAGGGAATTGATGCAGTGGTCTATTATGTATTCTCAATGTTAATTAATATGCTCCCAGAGGCCTGCTTGCTGTCTATTATTCATCTTGCTAAACATTTTATCTTATGGCTTTAATAAAATCTCGAAGCCTGTGATTGGGCAGAGAGGTAGGCAGGGAAAAGGTTGGCAGGCTCTACAGGAGCAGAGAGGATCATGGGACAAAGAAGCCAGGGAAGGAAGGAGGAGACATGCCCTGGGAAAATAAAAGAATCATATCTCCAAGTTGCCTGGAATAGCATCAGCATAGGGTGGAGAATAACATCCCAATGTGATGTACCTATATATTGTGGTCTTATTTGGGGAATTGCATTAAAAGCTAACATAAGAAGGACTAAGATTGCACAATCCAGGCTAAGGCTTGATAAGATCCATCAGATGTCTATAGTACAAATTATGGTAAATAATTTAATTCATTATTTCTACAGAGGTAGTAAAATTTAAAAACAGGAAATAATTAACAAGTAAAGATAATGTCTCTTTAACAGCCAAATGACTTACAAATAGTGAAGGAGGCAGTACTGATGTCATGAGTTTAAGTACATATAGGAGAGAGAGAAGTGAACCATATTGATATCCTAATGTAACAAATTGAAAAGTTTTGAATTGATGAGAAATTTTTGAATTTGGATTCAAAATCAGGAATAAAGAAAATACTACCACTTCCTGTTGGATAAAGGTCTTATGCATGGTTTTCAAAAGCTCATTTCAGTGCTTTGAGATTTTCTTACCACCCTTCCTGAGGCATTCTATGACAGTCTATTAGCTGGGCAGATAGAGAATATGAAAGTAGGACTTACTGGGAGGAAGGTGGGACTTCCTGGAAGAAGATAGGTACCATGGGGAAGAGATAGGAAGCTCTCTTTCTGCCAGGAGACATGGAAGAAGACAGATGTCTCTGTGGATTCAGAAGGTACAGAGAGCCATGTAGCTGGTAGAGAATAGGTTAACTTAGATGAGCTAGTTGAGAGTCTGCCCAGCTAAGGCCTAAGGTTTGAAACATTAAAATATCTTGGAATATTTATTTTACATGAACAGAAGTGCTGCCCCAGGTCTCAGGCCTTATCAGCAAAAGACTTAAATCAAGTCAGGCTTCTAACCAGGCCTACAAGCATACTACAGCAACTTCCCACAGTGAACCTAAAAGTGAAGAATTTCCAGATTGTAGTCACATATTAAACAATGAGTTGCCAATGAAAGATGTGCTTGTATTTTTTAATAGTCTAAAAAAATAGAAAAAGCAAAACAAAACATAAGATTAGAAGAAATATTGTTAATAAATTTGGATATTACTACCAAATTTCCTTTATATATAACATTTTAAAATTATACATTTTAAAGAATCCTTCTCAGGTCTCTGATGTGGTTAAAGACTAGATAGTTGTAGTCTCACAATTAAGTTTTAAGTTGTTTAGGAATTAAAAGGATATTCTAGGTCTAAAGATATTTTTAAGTTGTTAATGCAAGTTAGGATGGACACTGAGTTATGTATAGAACTTTAAACTCATACAGATAGATAGATAAAATAATATTATTAGTTGCCAAATACATTTGGTCTAGACATTGAGAATGTGTGGTATAACTTATAATTTTCATAATTATAGCCTAATTGTTCTTATTATTCTATGTTGTATTTATTGTTATAAGAGAAAGAGCTTCTTATTGGGCTAAAAGGTGGAGATATTTGGGGAAAAAGATATACCTTAAATAAAAAATAATTATTTAATTTAAAAAATTATGCATCAAATATATAAAAATGATTCCATATTTTTCAAAAAGGAAGATATGTTGACACAGCTGATTAATTGATCATTTAATATTAAAAATGGCATTCATGAGCTGGAGACATGTCTTAGCCATTACAGGCTAGGCTTACAACCAAAAATATAAAAATGGCTGTGGTAGGAGTTAGTGAAATTAATAGACAGTTCAGATTAGCATAGGTTGGCACATAGGGAGGAACTTGACATCCCTTTACTTGTTGATACTGATGAAGCCAATTATAATGGGACAATATGCCCTTGGAAGGTATTGCTAAGAAATCTCAGAAGCCATGCAGATGATATCATAAGCAGCGAGAAGCAATGGGAATGCTAAAAGATGCTCCTTTAAGGATTGCGAGATGGCACCACACAGACCGCCCATTCACAGGGGCATACCCTGGGAAAGCCCTCAAAACACTGATAAATATAAGCCACATATCCACATGGTCTTGGTCTTCTCTCTCTGCCGTTACCCACTGAGAAGCCATGCAGTCTCGCAATCCTCTCTGTGCCTTCACCCCTTGAGAAGCCACTCTGAAGAAAAGCACATCAAGGTACAAAAAGTGTGTTTGGCAAGCGGAATTCGGAAGGTGCCTGGAGAAGTTTAAAAGACTGCCCTCCATTGGTGGTTGAAACAGACTGACTTTGTAAACTGGCCATAACATTGTGATGGAAAACACTGGGCTTATGAAGTGGCAAAACGAGGCCAAACAGACTTTAAGTTTGGAATACCTGATGGCCCTGACAGAAACTAAACCATGCTGCTCAGATCTACTCTAAGAATATTAGTATCCTTTTAAAAGAGCTAGAAGAGTGTCACTTGGACGTTTTTAGGTAGCTATTAGAGCGTTCTTAGATATATGTAGGACTGTTTTAAGATAGATATAGGTGATTAAGGTTTAGATTATAGGATTTATAAATATAAGTGTTGGTAAATAAAAATATTCAGTTACAAATGGTATTCATTTTAGCATTGTATAATTTCTTGATTTTTGATGATCTTGTTTTATAATGACATGAAAGTCTTTTTTCAAAACCTGTTAGAATCCATTTTGTAGATTCTAAGAATGAAAAACTGGAAATGTTTTTAATATTGCAATCAACACTCAAATATTTCAGCAAGATAAAAACATGTCATCAGGGCATGGAATACACCCATGATGTCCTAGTGTTAAAGCTTCTGTTATGTTGTTATTAAAGCTATGATAATGAAAGCAAGGGAATACTTTTAAAGAATTGGACAAAAATACAGATGGCTTCTCACCAGGCCATTTTGTGTTTCTCACTACTCTATCTAGTCAACCAGGGTTTCATGTAGAGCTGTATAGGTAATTAATCATTTTAGCTACATTTGAACTTATTACTATTTGGAGATGGGGGAGTTAATTATCCAACTACAGCAAAAAGAGACTGAAACTCTTTTTATTTATAAAATATTTGAAAGTGAGTTTAAAGTCATTAACTGTCATATTTGCCTCAGAAATGTACAGCTTATTTTATAGAACTTAGACAATATTTTAAAATATCCTAATTACCTTTGGTTGATCAGTAGCCATGTGTATATGAACTCAAACATCAAATAATCATAAATAGTATGTGCAAAAATTAAAAGGAAATATTAAAATCATTCATATAATCCAAGGCAAGTGTTTCAACAGAGGTGAAAAACCAAGATAAATGATGATGCTCTAATATATTTCATTCCAAAATCTCACTTCTGTATTTATACTGATGCATTGAAATATTTTGTCATAATAATGTCATAGAGATTATTTGATTTTATACAGCATTTGGTCCCCTAAGTGACATTCTGTACCTGTGATCTTCATCATTCTGTGTCCTGTTTCACATGATTTTGATGGCTATAGAATGTTTTTCTATTGTTTCCATTCTTTTCTATGTTATTATCAAAAGATTGGGCTGTAATCTTCAATCCATCTTTTAACTCATCAGTGATCTCTTTTATCTCTTCCTTCTATATATATTTGTTTGTAGTGGTGGCTAGATCATGCTGACTCCAATATATTTTCACAGTATATTGTGTCTTATCTTTAGGTAATTTTATTTGCAAGTAAAAAAAAGACACATATTGTAACCTTTCTGCTATGGGAAGTATTAATATACTAAGAACTGGTCAAAAATGAGGAATGAGCAGAGATTATTTTTAATTATTGTTTGACAGTTCATACATTTAGACTTACATTCATAAATTAATTTTAAATGAATTTTAAGTCCTTTTTATTTCTCAGTTTCTCTCTGTCATCCTCCTTCTTCTCTTCATGGAAACTGTCTTCTCAAAATGTCTCCATGCTACTATCATGTCTTTTTTTTTTAATGTAACTTTCTGAGTTTATCTAGAATCTCTGGTTTGTTCATGAATAGCAGGCAATTCACTGTAGCAAGAGCTGATTATCATTGATACACCAATGAAGACAATAATGACACTTCCTCTAACAAAGGCTAACTGTCATAGGTACTTACGTAGACCAGCAACAGTTTCATTACTGTTTACCATGCCCTGTAGGGCAGTTCTGTCTTCCAGACTGCTTCTGGAAAAAAATTCAACTACTCTAGCTGCTGTTTTGCATCTTTTGACCATTGTTGACCAGATTCACACTGTTTACTGTAATTCTATTAACACAAAAAATGGAGTAGTTGAATTCTTGCCTTATACCAACCCATTACTATTAGGAAGATTGGCTATGGGTAAGGAAGGAATATGTAAATAGTCCTTAACTTACACTGTGAGATCTGATCTCAGATATACTTCCTTTCAACACTTACTCACACCCTGCCTCCAAATTGAGTTTCAATTCTGTCTATATACTAGACCGGGCTAGAACTCAATATGTTGTCCAGGCTGGCATTTAACTTATAGCAATTCTCTCACTTTAGTCTTCCAAGTCCTGAGATAACAGCTGTCAAGCCTGTTTGTTTGTTTGTTTTTACTCTTAAATATGTAATAGATTCTCCAATGATAGGAAGTATTCCCAATACTCTAGAGTATAAAATAAAAATTATTCCGAGTATCTCTTGAGTACTTACTGAGTGCTGTGGTACTCAGAAAATTCATTTTAGAAGGCATTGCTATTTTCTTCAACTTGTTTGCTTATTCATATTCATTATGAGATGCCTAAAATAACAACAGCTATGCAACACTCATGCTGACCATTTTCCTGAAAAACTAGAAGGTACTGGTTTGCAAATCTTTGTTCTACTTTTTCTGCTTCTATGCTTCCAGAGGTTCTTCTTTTTAGACATTTTTGAATGGGCAAAGAAAACAAAATTATTTTCTATTACTGTAATAAAATATAAAACAAAAAGTGAATTTCACAGATGAATAATCTTTATTTTTATGTGTTCCTTAAAGGTTATAGAAATACACAAATAAAACTTTAGCTCCTAATAAGTTAGGTATAGAACTTTAAAATTATGGAGATAGATAATAGAATACTAATATTATTTGCCAAATATGTATGGGCTAGACATTGGAAATGTATGTTATACCTTATAATTTTCCTAATTCTTACCTAATTATTAAAAAAAGAATTATGAGTTCTGGGAGAAAGGGGAGAGGCAGTGAGAGTGGGAAAAGGAGGGATGGAGGGAGGGGACTGTGATGGAGATATAACTTGAAATAATAAATAAACATAAAAAACACTTTAGCGCCTTTTAAGACGACTACATTGTCATTCAAAGAAGATGGCACAAGTTTCAATTTAGAATGATAATAAGGCTTAGCTAAACGAACTACAGAATAGTGGAAAATTGTTACAAGGTGAATTTACTACCGCTCAAAAGTTTAACTTTTTTTGTTGTTGCAGAAATAGAGGGAACAACTGTGTTGTTCTAAAGAACATGGTATGACTGAAGAGCTGCGAAATAATTAGTCCAAGAAGACAGAATGCTTAGACACAGTGGCAGAGTGGATCTTCAGTGATATGTTGCAGTGTTTGAAAGGTTGCTGGAATGAGTTATAGCAGCATTAAGGCAGAAAGGTGGGGAGAATCAGATAATGTAATGAAGAACAAATACACATATTTCGGCAGGTTAGTGAAGCTGACTTTTCAAATCTATTGTACATTTAAATATTTGTATTTCTTCATGTACAACTTAATTTTTCATGATTATTCTGAAAAAAGAAATAAATATTAAGGCCAACAGAAGTGTATATTTTAGATATAGTCCATATATAAGATGAGAAGACATAAATTTAATTTGTTTTCTGTTTTGAGGTATGTAGGAAATAGAAACCATTATTTTCTTTGCTCTGCTCATAATAACTTGTACTAACTTTTTTTAGAATCAAACGCTTTCCTTCCTTATGGCCCAGAACTAGTACGATACTACCATTTAAAATTAACAATGGCTTATCAATCTGAATTCTCATAACACATCATTGACGAGTGCTTAGTAGCACCAGATGACACCTATGTATTTGTGAATATGTATCATCAGTTGTATTATTCGGTTACTACATTAAAGGAAAAATCCCTATAGGAACAACCAATGTCTCCAATGCACTATTTTGAAAATATCACACATCTTGCCTTGAATAATGAAAAATAAAGCTATATACATAGAAACTGATATGACAGATGAAAACATGCAGTTATGCATGATAATGTTCTTAATCTGTAGAAAAAATAATGGTTTGGTGTCAATTAATTATAACATGGCACTGATTAGTGAAGAGTGGTTCATGAGACAAAGTTCTGAAGGGAAATATGTACTGAAAAGTAAACTGGTGAATTTGAGGAAAGACAGAGAGGATACTATCAGACTAAAATGAAAGTATGACAATACAGCACTCCTACCTTGAGAATAGGTATGTGAGTAGGATGTCTGCATCACACACCACCTTATTGGTAAGCATAGTTAAATGCCTCCCAGTGATGGATCCTACACTGAAACAATGAACCAAAATAAACTCTTATTAATTTCCTTTTGTCAAATATTTTGTCTCAACAAAGACATCATATCATCATAATATGGCAGTCATGGTAGCAGCTTCATAAGGCAGCTGGAGTTTCGTTGGCAGGGAAGAGAAAGATGGATGGTGATTCTGCTGTTTGTCTTGATTTCTTACTTTTATTCAGTCTGGAACCCCAGCCAATTGGATTGTCCTTCCCAGATAGGGTGTGTTCACCCACACAAGTTCAGTGGGTATCTAGAACTACCCCCCTACACAGTGATGCTGAAAGGGTAGTGTTTTTGATCACTCTAAACCCTAAATTGCAAATAAAGAGTAACCATCACAATTATCACTGAAATTAGTTTTAGATTATTGAATAGAACTCCAATCAGTAAAATTTTCTTCAATCACAGGTGCCATTCAGTTTACCTAGTGTTGTGAAACAAAGCTTCATTCATGAAGAATCTGACATTATAACATTGTTGAAGTTGTATATATAATTGCTGCTCTGTATTTACTTTGGACAAATGGGACCAACAAAAACCTTGGTCATCCAATGAAGTCTGTACATGTCAAGTGATGTAGAAGTCTTCCTACATTTTATTAATGTATAATGAGAAGTTCCCCTTTCTAAGATAACTACATTTTTCTTGCCACCTACTAAATAACACAAGAAGTTCAAAGGGGCCCACATTAACTGCTGGATTCTTGTTTATAACTTCCCCCTTCCTCTGTAGCATAGCACTATATATATCATATGGCTCAATGCCATGATAGCCAAAAATTCCTAAGCACTTGTTCTTCACAATCACCATTTCGTGACATGATCCTTTCAGGATACAGGCCCTCTACAGGACCCTAAGGATATAAAAAGTATAGACTATTACACTCTCCCAGGGAATCTGGTTGTGATACGTATATAGTCTTCTCTGAGAAAATTTTTTCTAAAACAAAATTTTAATTAAAACAATGTAATATTATTGAAGAAGTCAACATTAACAGTGTGAGCTTTAGAAGAATGTAGAGATCATTCAATAACAGAAAAAAAGTTCTGTTATTGGTTCAATGCCATGATAGCCAAAAATTCCTAAGCACTTGTTCTTCACAATCACTATTTACTGACATGATCCTTTCAGGATGCAGGCCCTCTACAGGACCCTAAGGATATAAAAAGTATAGACTATTACACTCACCCAGGACCAAATCAGAATCTGGTTGTGATACTTATACAGTCATCTCTGAGAAAATTTTTTTCTAAAACAAAATTTTAATTAAAACAATGTAATATTATTGAAGAAGTCAACAATCAGAGTGTGAGCTTTAGAAGAACGGAGGGATCATTTAATAACAGAAAAAAGTTTTCAATATTTTTAAGTGTCATACATATCCTTTTACTAAAATTAATTTAAAACTTTAGCACTTGTCCAATATGTATTTACCTCACAGGGGTCTTTTACTGAGCAGATAATAACATGTGTTAAGTTATGGTTGTTAGATGCTGGTAGAGTGTGGGAGGAGTTAATAAAAACAGTTTAGATTATAATCTATTGACCATAGGGAACCTGAAAACTCTTCACTTGTTGATATGGGTGGAGCCAGCTATGGAAACCTTGCAAGCCACTGAGATGATGTCATTAACTGTGAGAAGCAATGGGAATCCTGAAAGAAGCTCTGTCCAACATGGAGAGACGAGATGCCCCTTCACATAAGGGTAAATTAGGGTTATGGGGTAAAGAAAAAAATGAAATGTGAAGTTTCAGCCTTTTGCTACTAATTGTCATAAACTGTTTAGGATAATTAAGAAATGTAAACTAATAGTCATGCAAGCCTGTCATTTTGTTAGGTATTATGACAGTCTATTATAGTTATTTTCTATATCAGAAATCAAGAAGCTAAGAGACAAGTCACATTTGCTTATCCTAATATAAGAGATAGATAGGGCCTCTTCAAAAACCTCAAGAGATCTGCAGAATAACTCATTCAAAGATGTGTTCTTTACTTTAGATTTTTTTGATATCGAGACATGTCAACTCCTGACAGCACCCCCTATTCTACCTCAAGTAGAAGAGGAGCATCGAAAAATCTTCAGTGGGAGATGATTGAATTAGTGACAAGCCTACCTCTTGGCAGTAAAAACCCCTTTCTCCAACTGTAGACAGAATGCTGTCCAAAAAGGAGAAAACTTGGAAGCAGGTAAGTTGACAGACTAGCTCTGCCAAGACAGGGTAGGCAAGTCCTTCATAATTCCTGCTCTACAATCAATGTCTGTCAGAGAAACAGTGCCAAATGGCTGAAGGTTGATGCTGTAATGTATGGAGAGAAAATTGAAACTGTCCAGGAAGCCACTGGTATGTCATTTCTTAGTTTTGGAAGCTGCAGGCCCTGCACTTCCTATATAATAAGATATATTATCCCTCTCAGGTCTCTGAGGTGGTTGAAGAATAGACAGCTAGGGTCTCATAGTTAAATTTTGAGTTGTTTAGGAATCAAGAGGGTGTTCTGGATCTAAGAAGATGTTTTTAAAATTGTGATGAAAGTTAGGATGAAAGTTGAGTTGGATAAAGAACTTTAAACTCATGGAGATGGTTAGATAGTACAATGTTAAAGTCAGGTGCCAAATATGAATAGACTGGACATTGCGAATATATGCTAAGCCATATAACTCTCATAATTGTGGCCTAATTACCTCTGTTGTTTTGTTTTGTATTTATTATTATAAGAGAAAGAGCCATTTGTTGGACTGAATGGGGGAGCTGTTGGGGGGAAGAAGATATACCTTAAACTTAAAAAAAAAGGAAGGGGATGGGTGGGTTGAGGTGAAAGAGGGTGGGAGAATGGGACTGGATGGGGGAGTATGGAGGGGATTGTGATTGAGATGTAACTTGAAGAAATAAAAAATAAAGTTAAAAAAAAAAGTCTGCGGAAAACATTTGGTAACCATGGCAATGAGAATGCTGAAAGCCACTGTGCAGACATCCATGTGGTCTGGCAGGCTGTCTGTCTTCCATGACCAACAGAGAAGCCACACTACCTTGTGCTCACCTACGCTGGGATAGATAGAGCAAAGCAAGTCCACCATTGACAGAGTTTGGACCTCTGGAATCCATAGCAAAAACATGCCACAGATCTTCTAAGAGAGAATCCTTTGAAGTATCCTGCATTGGAGCCTCAGAGTGCCAGAAAAGAGAGCAAAAGTTCCGGGATAGAAAAGCTGAGGGAGACCTAGACCATGGAGGCAATTCTTAGCTGATTGAAAAGACCACCCTACATTGGGAGTCAAAACAGATCGACTTTATAAACTGGCCACGAGTTTGTGGTGAAGGTAGAGTGGGCTTGCAAATTGGCAAAATAATGCCCAACAAACTTTGAGATTGAAAGAACTGAGAACGCAGTTGTTAACCAGGACATCCTATACAGACCTACACCAAGAATATTAATATTCCTTTAAGAAACTGAAGATAATGTTGTGTTTGTTTTTTTATAAGTATTAGAGTATTTTTAGGTATTAAGGTATTTTTAGATAGATTATAGATTTTAGATTTAAGGTTTAGGTTATGGATTTAGGTGTTTTATAGGTGATTGTTAAGTATTAATGAATATAAATGTGATAAATAAAATACTCTCTTACAATGGAGGAAAACATACAATATATACACCTTATAAGTGTGTGGATTGAAGGATTTAACATTCACAGAAATGCACTCTGATGAACACTAAATATTTCTACAAAGTTTTTTTTGCATTTTTAAAATAATTTATTTTTTATTTCTTCAAGGTACATCTCAATCGCATTCCGCTCCCTACTCCCCTGTCCAGTCCCACCCTCCCAACTTCAACCCCCCATTCTCTTCCCTTTTTTTTAAATTTAAGGTATATCTTATTTCCCCCAACAGTTCCCCTTTTCAGTCAAACAAATGGTTCTTTCTCTTATAATAATAGATACAATACAAAACAACAGAGGAAATTAGGCCACATTTATGAGGTTATATGGCTTAGCATGTATTCCCAAAGTCCAGTCCATATGTATTTGGTACCTGACTTTAACTTTCTACTATCTAACCATCTCCATGAGTTTAAAGTTGTATAGCTAACTCAACATTCATACTAACTTGCAACACAATTTTAAAGCATCATCCTAGATCTATAACATTCTCTTGACTCCTAAACAACTCAAAATTTAATTATGAGACTCTAGCTATCTATTCTTCAACCACCTCAGAGACCTGAGAGGGATAAATACATCTGATTTTATAGGAAGTACAGGGCCTGCAGCTTCCAAAACTAAGAAATGACATACCAATGGCTGCCTGAGCAGTTCCCATTGTCTCTCCATACATTACAGCATCCATCTTCAGTTGTTTGGCCCGGTTTCTCTAACAGACATTGATTGTAGAGCAGGGGTTATGAAGGACTTACCTACCCTGTCTTGGCAGAGCCAGGCTGTCGACTTACCTACTTCCAAGTTTTCTCCTTTTTGGATAGCATTCTGTCTACAGTTGGAGCAAGGGGTTTTTCCTGCCAAGAGATAGGCTTGCCACTAATTCAATCATCTCCCACTGAAGATTCTTCGATGCTCATCTTCTACTTGGAGGAGAATAGGAGAATAGTTGACATGTCTCGATATCAAAAAAATCTAAAGTTAAGATAACATCTTTGAATGGGTTATTCTGCAGATCTCTTGAGGTTTTTGAAGAGGCCCTATCTATGTCTTATATTAGGATAAGCAGATGTTGCTTGTCTCTTAGCAACTTTATTTCTGATTAGCTTAGAAAATAACTATAATAAGCTGTCATAGTACCTAATATAATGACCGGCTTGAATGAATATTAGTTTGCATTTCTTAATTATCCTAAACAGTTTATGACAATTAGTAGCAAAAGGCCGAAACTTCACATTTCATTTTATTTTCTTTACACCCTAAACCTTCCATCCCATTTCTCTGGGGTGGGGTGTCCTATATAACAGTCCCTCATCTCAGTTCAGAAATCATATGAGGGCCAAGGGCCTCCTCATTCATTGGGGGTCTACGAGGCAGTACCACCAGTGAAAAGTGTCTCATTGCCCGGGAGAGAGGATGAAAAAACAAACAAACAAATAAGCAGACAAACAGATAAAAAAGCATAAAAAATAGAAAAGATAAAATAAAAAATAAAAAGTCTATGTCCATGTTTCCTTTGGTTTGTTAGATGTAGTATCAATATCCTCTACTGTATAGATAAAATCCTACTATAAGTGAATAGGAGCTGTATGCATCTTTCTGAGTCTCAGTTAGCTCACTCAGAATGAGCTTTTCTAGATCCATCCATTTGGCTGGAAATTGCATGATTTCATTTTCCTGATAGCTGAATAATATTCCATTGTGTAAATGTACCACAGTTTTTTAACTCATTCTTCAGTTGAGGGACATCTGGGTTGTTTCCAGTTTCTAGCTATTACAAATAAGGCTTCTATGAACATAGATGGGGAAACTTCCTTATGATTCCATGAGGAGACATTTGGGTGTATACCCAGAAGTGGTATGGCTGGGTCCTGAGGAAAAGTTATTCCAAGTTTTCTAAGGTATCACCAGACTGACCTCCATAGTGGTTGCACAAGCCTGCACTCCCATCAGCAATGGAGTAGGGTTCCCCTTTCTCCACACCCTTGCCAGCATGTGCTGTCATTTTAGCTTTTGATCTTAGCCATTCTGACAGTTGTGAGATGGAATCTCAGAGTCGTCTTGAGTTGCATTTCTCTGATGATTAAGGATTTTGAGCATTTCTTCAAGTGTCTCTCAGACATTAGGGATTCCTCCTTTTTGAATTCTCTATTTAGCTCTGTTCCCCATTTTTTGATTGGATTATTTGGTTTCTTGGCATTTAGTCTCTTGAGTTCTTTGTAGATTTTGGATATTAGCCCTCTGTCAGATGTGGGGTTGGTGAAGATTTTCTCCCAGTCTGTAGGCTGCCGTTTTGTTCAAATAACAGTGTCTTTTGCCTTACAGAAGCTTTTCAGTTTCATGAGATCCCATGTATTGATTGTTGATCTCAGGTCCTGAGCTGTTGGTGTTCTGTTCAGGAAGTTGTCACCTGTGCCAATGAGTTTGAGGGTTTTTCCCATTTTTTCTTCTAGTAGATTTAGTGTGATCAGCCTTATGTTAAGGTTTTTGATCCACTTGGACTTAAGTTTTGTACAAGGTGATAAGTTTGGGTCTAATTTCATTCTTTTACAAGTGGACATCCAGTTGGACCAGCACCATTTGTTGAAGATGCTGTCCTTCTTCCTTGTGACGTTTTGGCTTCTTTGTCAAAAATTAGGTGGCCATAAGTGTGTGGGTCTACATCTAGATCTTCAATTCGATTCCATTGATCTACTGGTCTTTTTCTATACCAATACTATGCTGTTTTTACAACTATTGCTCTGTAGTACAGCTTGAAATCTGGGATGGTGATACCTCCAGATGTTTTTTTATTGTACAGGATTGATTTAGCTATTCTGGGCTTTTTGTTGTTCCATATGAAATCGAGAATAGCTCTTTCCAGGTCTATAAAAAATTGTATTGGTATTTTGATAAGAATTGCAAAAACACCTAGGCACTTGCTGTCTCTGCCCAGGAGGATTTCCTCCTGTTATAAATGTAATATTCTTATATAACAGTCCCTCATCTCAGTCGAGAGGTCGTATGAGGGCCAAGAGCCTCTTCATTCATTGGGGATCTATGAAGCAGTACCATCAGTGAAAGGTGTCTCGTTTCCCGGGAGAGAGAACTACTAAACAAACAAACAAATAAGCATACAATAGATAAAAAAGACTAAAAAATAGAAAAAATATAACTAATATATAAAAAATAAATAAAAAATAAAAATTAAAAATAAGAAGTCTATGGCCATGTTCCTTTGGTGGGTTAGTTGTAGTATCGATACCTTCTAATATATAGCTAAAATCCTACTATAAGTGAATAGATGCCATATGTGTCCTTCTGAGTCTGGGTTAGTTCACTCAGGATGAGCTTTTCTAGTTCCATCCATTTGGCTGCAAATTGCATAATTTCATTGTTCCTGATAGCTGAATAATATTCCATTGTGTAGATGTACCACAGTTTTTTAACCCATTCTTCGGTTGAGGGACATCTGGGTTGTTTCCAATTTCTAGCTATTACAAATAAGACTGCTATAAACATAGATGAGGAAATTTCCTTATGATTCCATGAAGAGGCATTTGGGTGTATACCCAGAAGTGGTATGGCTGGGTCCTGAGGCAGAGCTATTCCAAGTTTTTTTAAGATATCACCAGACTGACCTCCATAGTGGTTGCACAAGCCTGCATTCCCACGAGCAATGGAGTAGGGTACCCCTTTCTCCACACCCTCACCAGCATGTGCTGTCATTTGATTTTTGATCTTAGCCATTCTGACAGGTGTGAGATGGAATCTCAGAGTTGTCTTGAGTTGCATTTCTCTGATGATTAGGGATGTTGAGCATTTCTTCAAGTGTCTCTCAGCCATTAGGGATTCCTCCTTTGTGAATTCTCTATTTAGCTCTGTCCCACATTTTTGATTGGGTTATTTGGTTTCTTGGCATTTAATTTCTTGAGTTCTTTGTAGATTTTGGATATCAGCCCTCCCCAGAGAAATGGGGTGGAAGGGTTAGGAGGTAAAGAAAAAAAAATGAAATGTGATGTTTCGGCCTTTACTACTAACTGTCATAAACTGTTTAGGATAATTAAGAAATGCAAACTAATGGTTATGCAAGCCGGTCATTCTGTTAGGTACTATGACAGCCTATTATAGTTACTTGCTAAGCTAATCAGAAATAAAGTTGCTAAGAGACAAGAAACATCTGCTTACCCTTATATAAGAGATAGATAAGGCCTCTTCAAAAACCTCAAGAGATCTGCAGAATAACCCATTCAAAGATGTTTTCTTAACTTTAGATTTTTTTATATCGAGACATATCAACTCCTGACAGCACCCCCTATTCTCCTCCAAGTAGAAGATGAGCATCAAAGAATCTCCAGTGGGAGATGATTGAATTAGTTGCAAGCCTATCTCTTGGTAGGAAAAGCCCCTTGCCCCAACTGTAGACAGAATGCTGTCCAAAAAGGACAAAACCTGGAAGCAGGTAAGTCGACAGCCTGGCTCTGCCAAGACAGGGTAGGTAAGTCCTTCATAACCCCTGCTCTACAATCAATGTCTGTCAGAGAAACGGGGACAAACGACTGAAAGTCGATGCGGTAATGTATGGAGAGAAAATTGGAACTGTCCAGGCAGCCACTTGTATGCCATTTCTTAGTTTGGGAAGCTGCAGGCCCTGTACTTCCTATAAAATCAGATGTATTTATCCCTCTCAGGTCTCTGAGGTGGTTGAAGAACAGATAGCTAGAGTCTCATAATTAAATTTTGAGTTGTTTAGGAGTCAAGAGAGTGTTATAGATCTAAGAAGATACTTTTAAAATTGTGTTGCAAGTTAGTATGAATGTTGAGTCAGATATAGACCTTTAAACTCATGGAGATGGTTAGATAGTAGAATGTTAAAGTCAGGTACCAAATACATATGGACTGGTCATTGGGAATGTACGTTAAGCCATATAACCCTCATAACTGTGGCCTAATTACCTCTGTTGTTTTGTATTGTATTTATTATTATAAGAGAAAATGCCATTTGTCGAACTGAAAGGGGAAACTGTAGGGGGAAATAAGATATACCTTAAACTTAAAAGAAAAAAAAAAAAGGGAAGAGAATGGGTGGTTGAGGGTGGGAGGGTGGGACCTGAGGGGGAATAAGGAAGGGACTGCGATGGAGATGTAACTTGAAGAAATAAAAAATAAAGGAAAAAAATAAATGTAATATTCACAAGGTTTATTTAGGGAGGAGTATGTCAGAGAACACTTGGTTTCTTTGATGAAGACAGTTAAAGTAGGATTATTAATCACCTGATGAGCAATTGTTATTCAGACATCCATTGAGTAAAATGTTCCAGGGACACTCCCCTTTTGATGGTTGGCCTCTGGTAACATGATAAAAACATTATAATTACAATTTGTGTGCAGATTATCTTAAGATGTAATTTCCTGCATTTAGACATATTAGAAACACATTCAGTGCATGTTTTTCTAATCAAAAACCTTATGATAAGTTCAATAACATGAGTGTGAACTAAGCTTTTTCTTGAAATTGGCTTTCTTTAGACAAAAAAGGGGTAATATTTTTCATGAACATTTGCAGTTGTTGCCTGATCATTTTTCATCTGCTTCTCTACTACTGATCTGTAGACATTGGAGGAAAACAACATTCCCTTGTGTTTTAACTCAAGCATTTAAGAAATGAAGAAGCTTATGGTTCAGGACTATCATACAGCACACTAGAATTAGATGTAAAAAGAAGTTGTAGGCAGCTGCACCATAATAGTTTCTTTGAATATTTTCCGGTAATTTAAAGAATTATTAAATTTGGTTATAAAATATATAGAAAATAGGATAAAAGCCCTCAAAAAATCGACTAGATATAGCAGTCACAGTCCATGGGATGTATTCAAAGCAAATGAACTATTACCCTGCATGGATGCTTGTAGGCCTCTCTACAGTTCACAAATTACTTATAATACTCAATATTTGTATAAAGTTCAAATGTCCACCAACAGATGAATGGGTAAAGAAAATGTTGTGTGTATATACAAGATAATGCCATTCAGCCTCCAAAAAGAAGATTTTTTTTTCTTTTGGACAATACCTAGAAGATATGTTCATTGAAATAAGTCTAATGCTACCAGCTGAATACTGAAATATTCCACTTGCATAAGTTGCATCAAGAAGTCATATTTTTTATTGTTGTTGCAGTGTCAAGGCAGGATTTTTCTGTGTAGTCCTTGCTGTCCTGGAATTCGCTCTGTACACCAGGCTGGCTTTGAACTTAGATATCTGCCAGCTTCTGTCTCCTGAGTGCTGGAATTAAAGGCATGGGTAACTATTTAAAGGGAAAAAGAATGGTAGATGACAACTGGAAAAGGCATTGATCTGTAAGTATAACAGAAGATCAACAGATTCATTTCACTGATTTTATGTTTTGCCAGTCCCGTTTGGTTCTACCCTAGGTCTTAGGGCTACCCAGTTGCTGATTTATGGCAATCTAGGTCATGTAGGGCATGGGTTCCCCCTTGTGGATTGGGCTTCAGGTTAAACCAAACATTGGTTGTCCACTCCCATAAGTTGTCTGCCACCATTGGCTCAGTACATCTTGAAAGCTGGACTAATTATATAGGTAGAGGATTTTATGGCTGGGTTGGTGTTCAGGCTTTTCTTTATAGCTTGCATACTACCTTCTCAAAGGTAAAGAGACTAGCACACAGGGGTGAAGGATCTACTTAGGTACCAGCTCAACCTCACTACATTCAATGAGCTATGTGGATGTTGTCCTCAGCAATGAGACCCCAATGCCAGTTTGTAGAGAGTGACCCTCTGTCCTTGAATGATCTCAGGTTACTGAGGGATTTCCATGGTACCGTATTAGGCAATATCTCAATTCAATTGAACTGGGCCCCACCACTGGAAGCCTTGCCTGACAACAAAAGATGGCCAGTTCAGACTCACTATCCTTCATTACTAGGAGTCCTTACTGGGGTTACCCTCAATTTTCTCTACACTAGGCTTCTATATCACCTCCACAATGGTCCTCAGTTTTCACTGTCTTCCACTCCTTTACTCTCTTCCTCCATTTCCATCCCCTTGACCTGATCCTTTATATTTTAAATCTAACCAATCCAAATAATGATACCTACAACCCCTTGCATATCGGGGTGTGCATTTCTAAGGTGTCATATCTAAAGAAAATAAACTCACTATCCTGGCACATATAAATTTCCAATAGCTCTTCAGTTAGAATGGGACTTCACTTGTTTCTCCCTTCTCCATGCTGGCTTAAGCTTGCAGGATTTGGAGCTTCAAAACCACTGTGATGTGCAACTGCCCTATAGTATCCTCAGAACAATGTTTCCTTGTAGTCACCCATCACCTTTGTTCTTATAATCTTTTCAATTTAACTATGATCCCTGAGCTTTGAGGGAGAGCATATGATATAGATATCCCATTTAGTGATGAACATTCTTCAGTTTCTTATTCTTTATGTCTTGAGTAGTTGTGGTACTCCTGTGTTAATAGCCATTCACTGTAGAAATCAGTCCTCATGATGACCCTTTGGAGATGAAATATCTCTGGGTAAAATGAGTTTTTAGGAGCTTACTTAGTGCTAAGTCTGTTTAGCAAAATAATTGTAGTAGATACTCCCTTAGGAACTATTACCTATCTAGCTAGAGTTTATTGACCAAAATAATGGTGCCAGATATAAGTTTTATCTTGTGGATCAGGCCTTAAATCCAATAATAAGTGATTGATTATTCCCATGACATCCTTGGCAATCCTGAAACAGTTGTAAACTCTTATTCTTAGGTATATAATTTTTGTCACGTGTATATTGGGATAAAATAAAGCCTGAAAAATCACCAAAATAATCATTTTTTAAAAATCCCATGTTGTTTATGTGTGTTTTTTTTCTTACTTTTCTTATAAAGAGGTATTGCATTACATAAAATGTTTCTGAGTCTCGAAACTTGTGAGTAACATGTTAGGTCAATGATTTATTACTAGTCTGAAGAGAACCCCAGAGCTTAGCCTATCTGTAAACATGACCAGAGTGATTTGTGTGACATTCTTTAGGTCACTGACCTGTCTTACTTAAGGTTTAAAAGGAATTTTGTGGAACTTATGAAAATAACATTAACCAAGACCAGATAACAGTATGCCCTATGATTTTAGCTATTATTTTCAGATGCCAGATATATATTACACACACACACACACACACACACACACACACAAACACACACACACACACATTGAACAATATTTGTTTTGTTTGTGGGATATGAGGCTATGGGAACCTATTGATGAACAATTGGAAAAGATGACAATTATCTGTCAATGAGCTTTTGATTTGATAGCACATGGTGACTTAGAGAGGCATTGTCCCTAATTTCAGAATAAATCTATTTAAACTTCTTTTATATATGTTCATTTGCCATCTTTTGCACACTTCTACACTGTTAGGTTTCCGTACAGCATTTTCAAAGTTCATGAGTTTTAGTTATCTCTGCTCATACTCACTTCTTCACTTGGTCCTTCCGAGTCTCACTCTCCTTACTTTCTGTTCTATCATTAACAGTCCCTCCTTTATTTCACCTTCATTCTATCTGCCCTCCCTTCAAATCCACACCTAAGGCATCCTACTGGTTTCCTGAACTCTTTTAGTACACCAGTTTAAACACACATATAAAGATTAAATGCTAACATCCACATATGAGCCAGAACATATGGTGCTTGTTTTCCTGGGTCTGGTTATCTCACACAGATGAATATTTCCAGATATATGGATTTACTGGAAAACTTCATAATTTCATTTCTTTAGAGCTAAATAATATCATATTATATAAATATACCACATTTATAGTCTCAATTTATCAATTAATGGGTATCTAGTTTATTTCCATTTTTTTTGGTTACTTTGAATGAAAGAGCAATGAATATAGCTATCTCTGTAATAGGATATAGAGTCTGGGTATATGCTCAGGAGTGTTATATATGGATTAATTGGCTTTAACGATGTCCTCAACTGATTTTCATAATGACCACAGCACTTTGCATACACAAGCACATTTGAGTAAGTTTTCCCTTTCCCCAAAATCCACACCACTATCTTATATTTTATTCATTTTATATTCTCTGACATGGGTAAGATGAAATGATAACACAGTTGTAGTTGCATTTCCTGATGGGTTTAGATGTTGAATAATTTTAATTACTTAATATATTACTAAATTACTTAATTACTAATAATAAATTATTAAAAATTACTTAATTATGTTTTATTAAACCAATATTTGTTTCTCCTTTTGAGAACTGTTTTATTCCATGAACCAACTTAGCTGTTTGTTGTCTTGATGTGTGGGATTTTTAGTTTTAGTTCTAATTTTGTTTTTGTTTTTGTTTATGCATTAACCAACAGTCAGATGTATAGTTGGTAAAGATGTTTTCACATTATATAAGCTACTTCTTTGATTGAATGATGGTGTGCTTTGCTACACAGAGGATTGTTCAGTTTCACAAAGTCCCATTTGTCAATTGTTGGTCTTGAGATGCCTTTTTGTAAATTAAAGTGTACTTCCTACTTTCTCCTCTGTTGCATTGTTGCATTCAGAGTATCAAAGCAATGTTCTTTCTGATTCTATTTGGTGAAAGAGTTTGAAGAGTATTGGTGTTAGCTCCTCTTTGAAGGTCCAGTAGAATTCCGTGCTAAAGTGGTACTGCCTCATAGACCTCCAATGTATGAGGAGGCTCTTGGCCCTCATATGACCTCTTAACTGGGGTGCGGGACTGTTATAAAGGGACACTCCACTACAGAGAAATGGGATGGAAGGGTTAGGGGGTAAAGAAAAAAAAATGAAATGTAAAGTTTTGGCCTTTTGCTACTAATTGTCATAAACTGTTTAGGATAATTAAGAAATGCAAACTAATAGTCATGCAAGCCTGTCATTCTGTTAGGTACTAAGACAGTCTATTATAGTTATTTTCTAAGCTAATCAGAAATCAAGTTGCTAAGAGACAAGCAACATCTGCTTATCCTAATATAAGACATAGATAGGGCCTCTTCAAAAACCTCAAGAGATCTGCAGAATAACCCATTCAAAGATGTTTTCTTAATTTTAGATTTTTTGATATCGAGACATGTCAACTCCTGACAGCACTCTGTATTCTACTCCAAGTAGAAGATGAACAATGAAGAATCTCCAGTGGGAGAAGATTGAATTAGTGGCAAGCCTATCTCTTGGCAGGAAAAACCCCTTGCTCCAACTGTAGACAGAATGCTGTCCAAAAAGGACAAAACTTGGAAGCAGGTAAGTCGACAGCCTAGCTCTGCCAAGACAGGGTAGGCAAGTCCTTCATAACCCCTGCTCTACAATCAATGTCTGTCAGAGAAATGGGGCCAAACGACTGAAGATCGATGCTGTAATGTATGGAGAGAAAATGGGAACTGTCCAGGCAGCCACTGGTATGTCATTTCTTAGTTTTGGAAGCTGTGGGCCCTGCACTTCCTATATAATCATATATATTTATCCCTCTCAGGTCTCTGAGGTAGTTGAAGAATAGATAGCTAGAGTCTCATAGTTAAATTTTGAGTTGTTTAGGAATCAAGAGAGTGTTATGGATCTTAGGAGATGTTTTTAAAATTGTGTTGCAAGTTAGTATGAATGTTGAGTTAGATATAGAACTTTAAACTCATGGAGATGGTTAGATAGAAGAATGTTAAAGTCAGGTGCCAAATACATATGGACTGGACATTGGGAATGTATGCTAAGCCATATAACCCTCATAACTGTGGCCTAATTACCTCTGTGGTTTTGTTTTGTATTTATTATTATAAGAGAAAGAGCCATTTATTGGACTGAAAGTGGGAGTTTTGGGGGGGAAAAGATATACCTTAAACTTAAAAAAAAAAGGAAGGGGATGGGTGGGTTGAGGCGGAAGAGGGTGGGAGGATGGGACTGGAGGGGGGAGTAGGGAGGGGATTGGGATTGAAATGTAACTTGAAGAAATAAAAAATAAAATAAAAGAGTATCAAATCTCATGTTGCGGTCCCTGACTCATTTGCATTTATTTTTTTTAACAGTATTAAAGATAAAGATCTAGTTTAGTGTTTCCATGATTAGCTCTTCACTTTAAATGTGACTATTTGTAGAATATGCTGCCTTTTCTCGACTATTTGTAGAATATGCTGCCTTTTCTCAAGAGTGCATAATTAGAAATCAAATCACTGTAATCTGAGCCCTCAATTTGATTCCATTGTTCAATTTGTCTATATATATTCAATACTAGGCTGATTTTACTGCTATAATTCTGTGCTATAACTTAAAATCAGGGCCAGTGTTACTTCTAGCAGTGGTTTTATTATTCAATACTTTTTGTCCTATCTTGGATCTCTTGATTTCCCATGTATTTTTGCAGATTGTTGTCTTTTAAATATCTCTGAAGAATTATTTAAAAATTTTTGTGGGGATTGTATTGAACCTGTAAATTGCTTTTTGAAGGATGATTATTTTCACAATATTTTATTATACTAAATTATGAACATAGGAGGCCTGTCCATCTTCTGATATCTTCTTCAACTTCTTTTTTCAGTGTCTTAAAGTTTCAGTTAAACAAGTCTCCCATTTGTTTTGTCACATTTATTCCATAATATCCTTTTAAGACTATTGTAAGTGAGATTATCCCTGTTCTTAGATATTTTCCTTGGTGTATAGAAAGGCTACTCATTTTTATGTGTTTGGTTACTGATGCTTTGATGGATGTGTTTATAAGTTGTAGAACTTTTCTATTGGAGTCTTTAGGGTCATTTATGTATAGAATCATATAATCTGCAAATAAGGGTATCTGACTTAATGTCATTTCTCTCTTTCTTATCGCTCTACCTAAGTCATCAAAACTGTATTGAAGAGGAATAGAGAGAATAAACATCCTTGTTTTGTTCATAAATTTAATGAACATGCTTTTAGTTTTTAATCTGTTTTAGGTGACGTTTACTGTGCCCTTGCTATATTGCCTTTATTATATTGATATATGTTTTCTGTACTCTACATTTTCCAGTACCTTTATTATGAAAGGACAGAGGTAATTTAAAGGTCTTTTCTGCATATGATGAGATGGCCATACTTTGTTTTTGTACACTTGTTTGTATTTATGTGGTGGATTGAATATATTGATTTACATATGTTGAACAATCTTTCCCTATATTAATGAAATGAAGTTTACTTTACCATGGTAGATGATTTTATGGTTTTCTACTTGAATTCAATTTGTAAATATTTTATAAATTTTCCCCTATGCTGAAAAGGTCCTATATGTTATACAGGTGACCTGTAACCGACATTTTTGCTATTAGGTTTTCATTTGGTTTGAGTATTAACTTATAAGTGATACATGAAAAGAGTTTGGAAGTGTCCCTTCCTTCTTTAATTTATAAAATAATATGAGAAATAATGGTGATAGCTCTTTGAATGTTTTATAGAATTCTGCACTGAATCAAGCCTTCAGCACTTTTTAGTCAGGAGATTTTTAATTACTCCTATCTTGTTGGTGTTTAGTTGATCTGTTTGAATCATTTACCTCTTCTTTATTGCTCAACTAGAAACTCATCCATTTTTTTTTGGTTTTCCAGGAGTTGAAAAAAATACATATATACCCTTATGATTCTCTGAAAATTTTTAGTGTTTGTTAAAATGTACTCTTTTTTCATAAATAACTTTAATAATTTAGTTTTTTTTCTCTCTGCTAATTTGACTATAAACTAATCAATCTTGTCAATTTTTTCAAAGATCCAACTACTTGTTTAATTGAACTATTTTTTTACTCTCTCATACGTTATGTCTCAATCACAGTTTCCCTTTCCCCACCTTTCCAAGTCCCTCCCCCAACATCCCCTCTCCCCCATTCCTCCTCGTATCCCTTAAAGCGAAAAGAGTAGGCCTCCTACCCATACCAAGTAATCACGACTTAGCACGTTACAATAAGTCTAGGCATAAACCCTCATACATGCTGTATTAGGCA
Organism: Lophiomys imhausi; assembly: GCA_907164525.1. NCBI lineage: Eukaryota > Metazoa > Chordata > Mammalia > Rodentia > Muridae > Lophiomys > Lophiomys imhausi. Next base: position 4,251,538 of record CAJQZJ010000592.1, read on the forward strand.
GCCCAGCATTTGGAAAAGCATCCTAAGTATAGGCAAAAGAAAAAAGAAAAAAGTCACAGACATCCTGTACTTCCACTGTTGGCGCTTTCTCAAGAGCACCAAGCTATACAAACATAACCCATATGCAGAGGACCTAGCTGAGAACCCCTAAAAGTGTTTGTGTTGTCACATTAGTCTCTGTGAGCCCCTCTGATGCCTGCTTAGATAATTCCACAGGCCCTGTTCTCATGGTGTCTCGACACTCAAGGTCCTGCAATCAATCGTTCTTCCTCCTCTTCTGCTGGGTTCCCTGTCTTTGCCTAGTGGTGGCTATGGATCTCTGCATCTGCTCCCATCAGTAGACAGATTATGTCTCTCCGGTGATAATTGGGCTAGGCAGTGATCTATAAGTATAGCAGAATATCATTAGGAATCATTTCATTGACTTTTTTTTTTGACAGTTCTGTTTGGTTCTATCCTGGGTGTCTGGCCTGCCCTGCCTTGATTCCTGGCCATTCAGGTAATGTGAAAGTCTGGATTCCCTTTCGTGGCTTGGGCCTCAAGTTGGAACAGTCATTGGTTGGCCACTTTTTATTTTTTTTCTTTTCTCTTTCATCAGTTTCAATCCTGATTTTTGTATCTTATAATCTATTGTTTTGTGATTTTGTTTGCTCTCACTTTTTAGTGCTTTAAGGTGTAGCATTAGGGTATCCTTTGAAATTTCTCAGATATTTTGATATAGGTACTTAGTTCTGTCAACTATTCTATGAATAATTTCATTGGGTTTCATTGATTTAGACATAGAATACTTTAATTTTTTTATAACCCTAGTAGGTTTTATATTTATTTTTTAATTTCTATTTGGTACTATTTTCTGTCAGTATTGTGTTTGTTTATGTCTATGAATTTTTAAAATACATCTCTTGGGCCTAAGTGCCTAAATCAGTCAGATTGGGGCCTACAGTGCCTGCCCAAGCCACACTCGATTTTAGAGACCTGTCTCAAAAATGCAGAAGACCTGACACTTCCACACTAGAATGATTCAGCATAGTTCATTATGATGTTAACCATGCCTAACTAGAGCTACACTCATTTAGTTTATTGACCCTCTCTATACTCCCTTTTATACCCTATAAAGGAAACTTCCCGTAAAAATAAAATCGAGATTCTGCCTTGACATGTCTTCCAACACAATGTGTTTTTGTGGTTGGGGATCTGAGTCAATGACATCCAGGGAGAGAGGGTGAGCTGGTTCAGCCCTTCACTCCTGTGCCTGACCTGCAGGGAGAGACCCAACAGACTGGTGCCCCATGTGAGGAATTTCACTCTGCCGTAGAATGCTGAGAGGCCAATCAGTCTGCAGTTACCTAAGTGTACCCCCATAAAAATGGGGCAGTCTACTTCTTCCCACCCTAATCCCACCTAGGAGTCCTTATAAGTTTTGCTTAAGAGCAGAGGGGTTAGCCTGTCAGACAGTGAGGCTCTCCAGGCATGGAAATATTTAACCAAATTACTCCATGGTTGCAGGAAGAGGGTGCTCTGTTTGATCAGGACACCTGGGACCTAGTGGAGATACTTATTAACAGAGTTCAGATACAGGATGGGGTTTTATCCCCCCACCTCCAGGTGTTCTCCCGTTGCTCACAGCCCTTAAGAGTTGCTTTCTGCCCTGTCTCCTAACAAGCCAGATCCCAAAAATCAGGATGAAGGCTGCCAAGCAAAAGAAGTGGAGGGAGCCGTGATGTTTCCCAGGGGAAACAGCTGTACCCTTCCCTGGATCCTTTTAGAAGTGCTCCCTGGCCAGTGCAAACTCTTCCACCTAAGCTGCTCCCACCTAAGCCCCCTGCCTTCCTCAGTCAGAGTCACCTGTCAATCCTTTTGCTGCCTCCTGGGCTGGCTCTCTCTCTCCTCCCCCTAATGGCCAGTGAAACAGCCAGGCTGCTGAGCTTTTTCCAGTCGCTGTTGCCCCTGGCAACATGGGCCTAGCAGCGTGGTACCCTTGGGGGGCTCAAGACTTAAAAGACCTAAGGAAGGCAGTGGGGGAGGAAGGTCCAAATTCCACCTGGACTGAGATCATCCTAGAGCAGCTGTCACACCAGTCCTACACTTCCCATGACTGGAAGGAACTTGCCAAAGCTGTGCTGCCTTCCTTAAATGGTCAGCCTTTTCCCAGGAGGAATGCCAGGCTAGTGGGGAGCGCAAAAACTGTAACCAACCCCCGATTTGATTCCCATAACCTATGGAATAATTACAAGGTTTGCAACAGGATACCATACCGGAGCCCCTACCAAAATCAGGTTTGGGTCAGGCCTTTCGGCCTGGTGGAAGCTAGATGAGGGATTTACAGAGTCCCCAACATCGGGAATCACTCAAAAGGCTATGGAGAACCTCTAAAAAGACGTTTCCCCCGGGAGAGTTGCATGAAAAATTCCTCCGCTTACTGGTCTGGGATGGCATGACCACTGATCATAAGTTAGCCTGCACTAGGTTGCCCGACTAGGCTATGGGGAAATGGATAGTCACTGCCAGAGATGTGGGTCCACGTTCTATCAGGCTAGTTCAATGGCTTCTGCCATGCAGATGGCCCATGAGGAGATGAGGACACTTATTAACACCCTCCAACAAGTTACCAAGGGCAAGAGACAAACATGCTTTGGCTGTGAGCAGGTGGGTCATTTCAAGAGGGAGTGCCCTAACTGACTCCAGAATCCTCCCATTTCCTCTGGTGTTGTCCTGCACACCCCCTGCCCGAGATGCACAAAGGGATTCCATTGGGCCAGAGATTGCAAGTCCCTATTTAATCTTAAGGGTGAAACTTTAAACTCCCATGGGGCAACCCCCAGCCCCGTTAAAGAAGGGGTAACAGGAGACGAGGATCCATTGGATGGCACTTTTGGTCCCAGGACTGAGGCCAAAAAAGACACTTATCGTGAGGGATAGGAGCTTTAGGTTTCTGGTGGACACCGGGGCAGATCATACTGTTATATCGAAGGAGGAAACTTCACTCTTGGCAGCTCATCCCCGGGGACCCCATGTTGGGCTTGGGCGGGACTTCTATATCCTGGGAGACTGCTGATTGGTTGCCTTGGGTTGACCCAGATGGCACTCGTGGGGAAGTGTGCCCTCTCGTGGTTGCTGGCCAAACTGCCAACCTTTTGGGCCAGGCTCTCCTTGGGGAGGCTGAGGCATATATTGCTACTGACCATAAGGTCCTGTACCAGGACATTCTCGACCATGAGGAGTATGAACAACAGTTTGAACACGGACGAAAAGCACACTCCAACTACCAGGATGACCCTTATTTCAATCAACAAAGAGTTAGACACCTCTGGTTCACCCCCAATCCAAAGGCCGCTGCTTGTTTTCTGGTGCCTAAAATCCAGTGGACCCCTGAGGGCCCCGTCTGGATTGAGCAGTGGTATTTGCCTGCCCCCAAACTAAAACAGTTAAAAATCCTGGTCCAACAACTTGAGATGGGACACATGTGACCCTCTACTAGCCCCTGGAACTGCCCTGTGTTTGTGATTAAAAAAAAAAAAAAAAGGCAAATGGCTCCTGGAACTTCTACAGGACCTAAGAAAAATAAATGAAAGGATGGTTCTTTTAGGGATACCCCAGAGGGGATTGCCATGGATTCCAGCAATCCCCTGCAGTTACCACTTAATGGTAGTAGACGTTAAAGATTGCTTATTTTCCATCCCCTTACACACAGATGACATAGAATAATTTGCCTTCTCACTGCCCTCTACTAACTTCCATATCACAGATTTGAAGGGACAGTCCTGCCTCAAGGTATGGCCAACAGCCCTGACATGTGCCAATACTATATGTTACATCATTTTTTCTTCCTTACTAGATCAGCCTGACATATTGTTTTACATATACATGGATGATATAATATTTCACAGTCCTACTCAGGCAGGACTGATAAATTTAAAGATGAAGTGCCTTAATATCCTTCAGGATAATAATTCAAAGTGGCTCCTGAAAAAAATCCAAGGTCCCCATTTTAAGATTTTGGGCTCTATATTGTATCTTGATGGGGTTTATCCAGTTAAGCTACAAATGCGCCTTCAGGACTTGTATTCCTTAACCCAGTTACAAAATTATTGGGAGAGATTAATTGGATGAGACAGTGGATATCAAAAACCACAGAAACCCTAATGCCATTATTTGATCTCCTAAAGGGCTTTGATTTGGCCACTCAGATTAAACTATCCCCTCAACACCTTTGGGTGCTACAAAGTTCAAAAGTCCATAGATAACTCTAGCTTAAAGAGGTTCATGCCTGGCTTACCTATAATTCTATAAATTTTCTCTGGGGAAATGATATATACACCCTTACTTGCACAAAAGGGTGAGCCCATTCATTGGATCCATCTGTCAATTAGAGGAATGCCACAGGTATACTCTATGGCCAGTCAATTGGCTGATTGCATCATTAAAGAAAGGGACATCTCAGCAGGTAGGGTATTTGGAGTGGAGCCCCACTCCTTGATTGTCCCTTTTACAATATCAAACTTACATGGCTTCAAAGAAATAATCCTAGGGTAGCTACAGCTCTTGAAGGGTTGGGGAGGGGCAGGTCAATCGATTGCCATTATGGCCCCTATAAATGGATGAGCTCATTTCTGTGGCTAAAGTGGAGGCCACCAAAACTTTTCCTCTCTAAACCTAATCCCGACTTTTTCACCATCTTTACAGATGGAGGAAAGGCGGGGGCTTCAGTGGTAGTATACTACCCACATACTAAGACAACTAAGGTCCAGCCTATTGCCACCATCTCTCAAGAGGTCAATGGGTCTGCACAGTTCAAAGAATTGTATGCAGTTGACCTTGCTTTACAAAAAATTAAAGAGTCTTTTAACCTATTCTCTGACAGCCTCTATGTGGTTAATCCACTGCCTAATTTGGCTTAGTATCATATTATGCTAGACTCTAATCCAATACACCCTCTGATGATTCAAACTAGATTACTACTCAAGGAGAGAAATAATCCAACTTTCCTACAACACCTTAGGTGACCATAAAACCTTCCTGGATTCTTTATCTGAAGGAAACAGACTGGCGGACAACCTGGCTTCAGCACCACAAATATCACCATCACTGAGGCCATGGATTTCCATTCTTTAACAAATGTCAATTGGTGGGGTCTAAAAACATAAATTTCCCCAGGTCCCTGTCAAGGATCTTAAAAAGATTGTTAGAACTTGCCGATCATGCCAAACTTTCCTTCAAATCCCCCCTCTCCAAACAGCAGAGAACAATCCTAGGGACCTCAGATCTAAAAACCTTTGGCAAATTGATGTCACACATTATGCCCCCTTAGGCAAATTAAAGTATAACTTCCTTTCTGTGGATATGTTCTCCCATGCCTGCTGGGCCTCCGCACACATGGATGAAAAATCTAGACATGCCATTAGCCATCTGCTACAATGTTTTGCTGTCCTGGGCCTGCCTGATAGTATTAAAACAGATAATGGCCCATGTTTTGTAAGTAACTCTTTCCAAACATTCTTAAAGACATGGAAAGAATCCCTTTCTGCTGGCATTCCATATAACCCAAGGGGCCAAACTGTTGTGGAGTTTATAACCAAACATTAAAGTCCCAATTACAAAAACAAAAGGGGGAATCATTACCACCCCATGACCAACTAAAGAACGCCATATTGACTTTAAATATTTTAAATTTTTCAAAAGACGATAAACATCAGTCACCTTTCCAAAGACACTGGTCCTCCATAGTCACCTATAGCTCCATCAGAGTGAAATGGAGAGACCCCCTGATGGGAGCTTGGAGGGGACCTGATCTCCTCCTTGCTGCAGGAAGAGGATTTGGCTGTGCATTCCCCAGGGATGAAAAGAGACCTATATGGGTTCTAGCCAGAGACATAAAATATTTTCCCCACCAAGAGGATGGAGATAATGATGATGACATTGACCCTTCCAGGTGATGTCCTACCCCTGAGAAATACCCTTTTGCTTCTCTTCCAGGACCAAGGATGTGGAAGACAATTCTGCTCATGATGATGCTCCTGACAAATTCCCCAGGAACAGATGGGAAAACCAACTGACTGTCAGGGAGGAACTCAGCACACCTTCCCCCCTTGGAAAATCATCCATCAGGTGGATTGTGGTAACAAGGTAGCATTCAACATGATTGATACCTCAGGTGGTATGTACTACCAATCAAATAAATGGTTTTGCTAGCCCAAATCAAAAATAATACCTAAGGTGAATGAACAAACCCCCCTTTGCCACCCATCAGGGATAGTGTTCCTTTGCGGGAGGGGGCTGGCCTTCATATCTCTGCCCACTAAGTGGACTGGTTGGTGTGCCTTGGCAACTTTGCTTCCTGATGTTGACCTTATCCCTGGGAGTGAACCTGTGCCTAGCCTCTCCTTTGACTACATCGGAGGGAGATCCAAGAGTCTGTATAAATGATTCCCCTCCTGATTGGCCTAGGAGTCACTTTTGGGGTGGCCACTGATACTGCAGGCATGGAAATTGCTTCCCATATGTATACCAAATTATCCTGTCAGCTGATTACTGACATGAGGGCTGTGTCCAGAACCATAAAGGACTTACAAGACCAGGTAGACTCCCTGGTAGAAGTTGTCTTACAAAATAGGTGGGGGTTGAACTTATTAACAGCCAAGAAAGGCAGCATTTGCTTGTTTTTACAGGAAATATGTTGCGTCTATGGCAACAAGTCGGGTATAGTTCGAAATAAAATCTGAAACTCCAAAAGGACCTGGATAGGTGGCAGCAAGAGCTCCAGGATAGTCCTCTCTGGACAGGCCTTAATGGCTTCCTTCCCTACCTCCTCCCCTTGCTTAGCTCCCTTACTGTCCTTCTTATTCTTACTGTTGTGCCCTGCATCTTTAACAAATTAATGCAATTTATTACTCAGTGACTAGAGGAGTAAAACTATACCAGGTTGAAATTCATTACCAACGGCTGGCTACCAGAGATCTGGAGCCTGATTATAACAAGTCGTTCCCTTCCCTCCAATGGACCAATGACAGGTAAGATCCTGCGTGGCCGGGATGACCTAAGACAGGTCTTGGAGTGTTTCTGGCATAACAGTACATGGTACTCAGTGATGGGTAAGACCTCTTAGTTGGAGACAACCTAAGACAGGGGCCATGGTTCCTTTGCCCCCATACAAAAGAAAAGGGGAGATGTTGGGCCTAAGTACCTAAATCAGCCAGATTGGGATCTACAGTGCCTGCCCAAGCCAGATTTGATTTTGGAGACCTGTCTCAAAAATATGGAAGTCCCGATACTTCTGCACTAGAATGATTCAGCATTCTGGTGTTACCCCTGCCTGACCACAGCCACGCTCATTTAGTTTACTGTCCCTCTCTATACCTTATCTCTTACTTCTCTGCCTATGTAACCTCATATTACTCTTTCACCCTGCCCCCCCCCTTTTCTACCCTATGAAGGAAACTGCCTTAACAATAAAAAAAGAGATTCTGCCTTGACACATCTCCCAACACAATGTGTTTCCCCTTGATGTGGTTGGGGGTCTGAGTCATGGACACCATCCTGCTCAGCCCCAGAGGGAGGGCCAGCTGGTTCAGACCTTTGGCTCTTTCGCCAGACCTGCTGGGAGAGACCCAGCATACATCAATGAACCAAGGTGACCAGGAACAATTCCTAGATGAAAAAGAATATGATCACTGAAGTAAGGAAGAAATCATACCATCCATAATGTGCTGGATCTCAGAAAGAATGCATTTAAAATAACTTTAATATATATTCCTAAATATAACCTGCTCAGTCTATATAATGTTATTTGTTTGTGTTTTCATTGTTCACTGACTAAGCTTAATTTCCTGTACTATGAAAACAATATGTTTAACAGTGCCTTGTAGCCAATTTGATTGATTATTTTACTTAGGGTTTCTGATGCTATGATAAAACACCATGACTGAAGCATTTTGGAAACAAAATATTTTTTTCTCAGACTTTCAGGTAGCAGTCCATCATTATAGAAGCCAGAGCAGGAATTCAAGTCAGGCAGGAATCTAGAGGCAGGAACTGAAGCAAAAGCCACAGAATAGTGTTTCTCACACTAGCTTGCTTCCCACTGCTTGCTCAGCCTGATTTCTTATATTGTCCAAGACTACCAATCTAGTACTGGATGCATCTCCTGTGGGATGGGCTCACCCACATCAATCAACAAATCCATCAATCAAGAAAACACATTCCAGATTTGTTCTCATGCCAATCAGATGAGGACATTTTCTCAACTGAGTTCTCCTCTTCCAAAACTAATCTAGTCTATGTTAAATTGACCTAAAAACTGGCCACTGCAAGGATATATGACACAATGTATTTATTATTACTGTTCCATGGCCCTGATTTCACTGAATATATTATTTTATTAGTAAATACTTTAAAATTGGCCATCTCAAAAGATTAAAGTGCTATAGAAAATAGAAAGTAAATGTCTTATTTTTTTGTGTCTCCTTTCCTTTGACCTGTGAACTATTAAAGAGACACTTGTTTATATATTATATAAAGTCATTCTTAAGCCACAGAATACAATATTTATTTGGTGAATGAGTAAGTGAAGGAATGTAAAAGACCTAGAAGTGTCTATGAACAAATTCCATAGCTATTACTGAAGAAGTCCATATTTTGTTGTCGTTACATAACTTGAATATGTCTGGTATATTGTGTTGTCGTTACATAACTTGAATATGTCTGGTATATTGTGTTGTCGTTACATAACTTAAATATGTCTGGTATATTGTGGTGTCATTACATAACTTGAATATGTCTGGTATATGGCGTAAACAAACCAAATGGGCACAAATAACGTCTGTAACTGCCATGTTCAGTTAAAGTCACAATTTGATGTTGAATTTGACTGGAATAATTTGACATCAGTGAGTTGTGAAATTGATACCTAAAATAAGCAAATAAAAGAACTAAACTTTGGATTTCTGTACTTTTCTACATTCCAAAATTGTACAGTTGAGATTCTGGATAGTTTTTTCTTAAATTTTTCTGTGGCCTAATAATTTGTTAATATTTATACTTGAAGCTTGTTTATTTTTTAGTATTAAACGCAATTTAGAATTTTGGACTCCAGATTACTAACTTTTATTTATTATTAAGCTTTCATATAGAGACAAGTTTTATGAGTTACTTATCCACATGAATGCATTGTTTTCCTTTTAAAAAAATTTTTTTGTTTTTTTTTTTTTGAGACAGGGTTTCTCTGTGTATCCTGAACTCACTTTGTAGACCAGGCAAGACTTGAACTGCCTCTGCCTCCCCTAGTGCTGTGAATAAAGACATGAGCCACCACTTCCAGTCATTGTTTTCTTTTTTTAATCAAAGAATGAATTCATTCTTTCCTTTAAGAACATTCTGTATAAAATAGGGTATTAGTCACTCTGTACATAAAATTAAAATATTTTATGATAATTCTTCTTTAACTTCACTGGCATTTATTTTAACACTCAAAATTTTATCTTTAAACATTTTATTTTAAAGAAATAGTACATATCAATTTTGTCCAAGATATGTAATTTAACTTTTTCCTTTTATTCATTTATTTACACTTGTTAAATGAAAGGTACATTTTGGACACCCCAGGGTTTCTCTTGGAGCAGTTCATCTTACAAGATATATTCACTTTACAATCTTGAACTCTTTCATATATATATATACATAATAGAGGGAAGTGAACTCTCTCTCTATATATATATATATATATGAATCCCTGACTGTGTATCCCTGACTACTATATATATATACTAGCTATAGGTAAACTCAATCTCTAGAACCAAGGTAGCTAACTCACAAAATGACAGTTATTTCATCTGTTCCTCTCTCAGTCGGTTGGGTTGTGTGTGAGAATGATTTTTACAGAGTGCTTCAGAGCTATTTTGAAACAGTCTGTAAAAGGTTTTTCTATAATGATTTAAGAACTTTTCTTTATGGGAAAGAAGCTATGAAAAGTAAAGAGGTTAGGTTCCATAATAAACTCCTTCTATAAATGTAGAGGTATTTTATTCTAGCAACATGGCTACTCTGGCTGGAATACAGACATGTCCTTAGCACAAATGTTTAATCCCTCTGGCGGGAATACAGACCCATCATTAGCACACACCTTTAATCCCAAATAATGAAGGTAAAGTTAGTTTGTACAAATTAAAAAATGATTTCTAATTGACTGGCAGACAAAGAGATGAATCAGAGAAAGATTTGAGAGAAAAAGGTATACCCAACTCTTACAAGAAGAGAGGAGAGGCAAATTAAGAGAGAGCAGGGCAGAAGGTTAGAGAAAGGAGGCAGTTGTACCAGGGGAGTTTTACAGAGATAGGTTGAAGAGAGAACAAGCTAGACAAAGGAGAAGACAGAAGAAGCCAGAGAATGATCAGGAGCCAAATATATTAGAATAGATTGCTAGAGGTGGTTTTAGTGCATGCAGAACAATTTAGTGAGAAGTGAGACAAGCCAGTTTGAATCAGTCAGTTGGAGGTGAGTTTGAGCAGGAACACCTATGCTGAACCAGACCTCCAGTATTCAGAAGGAACTAGAAAGAGTGACTTTATTCAGTAGTAAGTCCCAGAGGTGGAAAATATTATAGGTATAGATTAGATTGTACGGAAGTTAGAAGCTTCCAGCACTAGGCCTACGTGAGCAGATGGAGGCAGTAAACTTTCAGGATGACAATTACATCTGGCCAATAAAAGATACTTTTAGATGTAACACCCCAGAAAAGGATTTAAGGTGTTTTTTTCTTTGTGGACCTGTGGACCAGGAGCATTTCTCTTTAGCTTTGGATGTATTACAATTTGATTTATCAACTAAAAATCATCTAGCAAACAGGAAAACTAAGTAATAAAGTTGTTCAGAAAAAAAAATCAATGTACTGAGAGATTTCAATCTCATTATGAGACAATTCAAGTAAAGACAAGCAGTGGTTCTCTGTTATAGCTATGTGAAGGGAGGAGGGAAAATATGTCTGCAGATTACTAAAGTACAAGGTATCACTTGAAGGCTAATATTTAAACAAATTCTAGGACTATCAACTTTAAAATGTATCAAAATCCATTTCTGTCAGATGTAAATTAAGTGCTAACTCTATAGTCACACAGGCAATATTACTACATAGGATTTATTTTTATGTTAAATTATAAGAGAACTTTGATCACAAAAAGAGTTACAGATTATAAATAGCCCAGCAAAAGTAGCTTGGTGTAGTAATATTCTTGTATACCAAATGCAATTGAATTGCTAGAAATTGTCTAATTTCAGAAACTTTGCAAATGAGTTTTCAAAATGTTATGGATTGAAATTCAGCCAAATGAATTAAACCTTCATCTTGTCCACTAACATTCTGTGTCACCCAACCCCCCTCCACATGCCTTAGGAGGAAAAAAGAAAAAAAAACTTAGAAAAAGAAAATAAGATGGGAGACTAAGATGAAGGAAAGGAAAGAGTGAAGAATTACACATAAAATTGTGTAGACTGTGCTCTTGGGGGCAGCTGAGTCCTCAATCAATCTAAGGAGCTCTTGAAATGCAGGCATTCATTCCAAGCATTATATTAAAATTTCATGATCAATAACGCTGAAAGCTACAGAACATACAAGCAAAATAAGTGCTGACAAGTCACCAGCATAGGAACTTAATGAAATGTCATCCTCCAGCCTCAGCAGTAGTGCCAGGAGGAGATGACCATACTGATTACAATCTGTCAAATAAATCTCCATTTGTCAGGTAATAATAAAGCAGGGTGCTATCTTTGTTCCAGGTTGTGTTTTCTCTCCAAAACACAGCACACAACTCAGAGGCTAATATAAACCAACAGAGTCAGCAAATCAGACTGGGGTTTTTCTTGTTTGTTTGTTTGTTTTGTTTTGCTTTGTTTTTAAATAGGAGACAAATTGAATAATTTTTAGCTACTTTGCTACTATATACAAAGTACATGAAGATATGAAGAAGGAACAGTTCTCTGTGAATTAATCATGTTTCAATTTCCAAGACAACTCATACGTCACATCATTTAAGGCAGCACATATTATTTTTCATTAATTACTGCACTTTAGGGGCAATATCTTACATAATTAATGAAATATTGTAGTCAATGCATGTAAAATATCTGATATAAGGATGGACAAGTCTAGATATCTATGCAAAAGATAAAGAATGCAGCTAATAAACTTGAATCATGGACAAATTTCTTGCTAAATGTGCAGATTTTTGCTTTTCTGATCATGAGACTCAAGGAAATTGGTGATTATGCTAGATATTTGGCATTAATCATTTGTTTTGTTATAATAATATTTCACTGTGTATATATATGTACAAATAATTGTATACAATGTGAATATAGTCAGTAGATAAATATTCTTAAAATACTATTGTCTAAGAAATGCCATATTTCAAAGTCTTTTAAAATATATTGCTGAACAGTGATATAATCCTATAATGAATTTTAAAAAATGTTTTTTTTTATTTCGAGTTACATTTCCATCACAGAGACCTTTTTGCACTCCTCCCAGTCATACCCTCCCACCCTCTACCCCCTCTCCCTGCTATCCTACTCCTCCAGAGTGGAGTGTCCCTACATATCAGTCCCTCACCCCAGTTCATCAGTTGTATGAGGGCTAAGAGTTTCCTCATGCACTGGGGGCCTGCATGGCAGCACCACTAGGGCAAAGTGTCTCATTTGCAGGTAACAATGTCTATGTTCCTGTTCTCTTTGGTGGATTGGCTATAGTATAGTTTTCCTGTACTATATGGCTAAAATCCTATTATAAGTGAATAGATGCCATGTGCATCCTTCTGAGTCTGGGTTAGCTAACTCAGGATGAGCTTTTCTAGTTCCATCCATTTACAAATTGCATGATTTCATTGTTTCTGATGGCTGAGTAGTATTCCATTATGTAGATGTACACAGTTTTTCTTATCCATTCTTCAGTTGAGGGACATCTGGGTTCTTTCCAGTTTCTATCTATTAAAAATAAGGCTGCTATGAACATAGATGAGGAAACTTCCTTGTGGTTTTGTGAGGAAATATTTGGATGTATACCCAGAAGTGGTATGGCTGGGTCTTTATGTAGAGCTATTCCAAGATTTCTAAGGTATCGCCTCACTGATTTCCACAGTGGTGGTATAAGCTTGCACTCCCACTAGCAATGGAGGAGTGTTCCCGTTTCTCTGCAACCTTGCAGGCATGTGTTGTCATTTGAGATTTTGATCTTAGCCATTCTGATAGGTATGAGATAGAATCTCAGAGTTGTCTTCAGTTGCATTTCTCTGATGATTAAGGATGCTGAGCATTTCTTCAAGTGTCTCTTAGCCATTATGGACTCCTACTTCATGAATTCTCTCTTTTAGCTCTGTTCCCCATTTTTGATTGATTATTTGTTTTCTTGGAATTTAATTTCATGAGTTCTTGGTAAATTGCGGGTGTTAGCCCTCTGTCAGATGTGGGGTTGGTAAAGATCTTTTCCCAATCTGTAGGTTTCCATTTTTCAAGTTATACTGCTGAGAAATAATAATAAAAACAGCATGCTACTGGTATAAAAACAGACCAGTTGATGAATGTAATCGAAATGAAGACCCAGAAATGAACCCACACACCTATAATCACTTAATTTTTGACAAAGAAGCCAAAACCATACAATGGAAAAAGGACAGCATCTTCAACAAATGGTGCTGGCCTAACTAGATGTTGACATGTAAAAGAATGCAAATACACCTATATTTATCACTCTGCACAAAGCTTAAGTTCAAGTGGATCAAAGCCCTTAACATAAAGCCTGACACACTAAAACTACTAGAAGAGAAAGTCGTGAAAAGCCTCAAACTCAACGGCACAGGTGACAGCTTCCTGAACAGAACATCAACAGCTCAGGCTCTAAGACCAACAATCAATAAATGAAACTGAAAAGCTTCTGTAAGGCAAAAGACACTGTCATTCAAACAAAACAACAATCTTATAATGACTTTTATAACAAGGAACAGGTGTACTCTTGAATTATCATCATCAGTTTTCTTATGTAACTTGTATTCTATTCAGAGTTTCTAGTTATAAATTAATTCAGTTATTTGCTAGGCTCATTCATTTGATCAATATCCACTTGACACCCCACTAGGCACAGGCTTTGCTCCCTGTTCCTGCATCATTCACATTACTGAGATGCCCAGGACTATGATTGTCATCTTCCTTTCTGTCCATTCTGTTGAAAAAAATAAAATCTGAATTATCAAGTGTTTACAATTACTCAAAATTATTTAGAGTAGAGATAAGCAAGTGATTTAAGATTAAAAAATTACTTTTAGCCTTGAAATCATTTAAGAAAATAGAGTACTAAGTGAAAATGAAGTTTTTTCCCTTTTATTGAAACATAAAGTCAGTTTGTAGTCATTTGTGCTCCATTAATATTGTGAGTTTTCATCAGGACAGAATAGTGGTTTTCCATAATAATTCTAAAATGATAATTGAATGGGACATAGGCAAGTTAAGCATCTGAACATGTTGCTTGAAAAAAAAGTTACCAAAATAGACAAATGAAAGGAGGAAGAAGTTGGCTTGATGATTTTAGGTATGACACTTTGATTTTTTTCATTCTAGACTATTAGCAAGTCATAATTAATAATTATATAGATAAGTCTTAAGATGGATGAAAATGTCCTTCTTAACTTATATTCTTACAGGTCAATTAATATGCTGAAATTTTGGGTTGTTTATTAAGTTTTGCAGCACATGCAATATGTAATAATCTTGTTCACTTCTCTCCATTTTAAATTATACTGTAAACAATAAAGTTCACAGCATAGAGATTGAAAACATGTCAGTAAAAACTTTTCTTGGTTTTTCAGACATTTCCTATTGCTCATTTATGGTGAAAGAAAAAGCAAGCCAATGACTACAGATTCATCAATTACCAGGGCCTATTCCTCACAAATCTCATAGTTGATGTTTCTTTCAGCAGAGGTGGGCATCTTTACAAATTATTAGGAAAATAATAATAAACTCTTCACCAACTTTTACTATAAATATCATTCAGAAAGTTTGTGGGTCACAAGTGCCAGACCTTCTCTTTGAATACAAATTTTATGCTTTATATAAAATAATTCATCAAGAACCTAAAAAAATAGCAGAGGAGGAATTATTTAAGACCCTAAAATTTCTTGAGGTTTTTATAAATTACATTACTTAGTTAAATATTTTTCTCAGCCAGGCGTGGTGGCGCACACCTTTAATCCCAGCACTTGGGAGGCAGAGGCAGGCGGATCTTTGTGAGTTCGAGGCCAGCCTGGTCTACAAAGTGAGTCCAGGACAGCCAGAGATATTCAGAGAAACCCTGTCTCGAAAAACCGAAAAAAAAAATATTTTTCTCAAATTTAAATACGGATTTAGTATTTAGGATAAAATAATGGGAACTTAAACCACAGCCTAAAAATCAGTAATTTCTGTTCCTTGGCACTTTTTTTTTATTGTTTCAATTTCTGGTTCAAACCTTTACAGATTGGAGTTACAAATTCCTATCTTTTCTACCAAAACTAATACCTATATGACAATACCAGACATTTTTAGCTCATACATAAATAAGATAATTCTTATTATCAGCAGGCATATCATATTATATGTTTTGTATAATCTGTATGTGTTCAGTTATAACTGTGTGTACACACTCATGCAAATTACCACTCTGGATTTGGCTGTCCTTTGTTGCAACATGAATCATTTATTTAATGAGAACAGTGACCTTCCAGACAAGGGTGATGAGGACCTGAAACAAGGAAACACAGAAAAAATCTGGGATCTTGTGAGTCCTATATCTGATGGAAATGCACCAGCGGTGGCATGAAAATTTGACTTGTTTATTTTATACATCTGAATGAAAGGGGGGGGTATTGAATACAGTAAAAAGAAGAGGCAAGTATGTTAGTATGTACAGTTGAATATAGAGGCAGGTTAATTAATCTCAGTAAGAATGCTCTATAGGGGAGCAGTCTCAAACTGTAAACATTCTAGAGGTGGAAGCTTCCATTAACATATTCTGCAAAGAGTCAACATTTACAGGTAATCCCGGGAAGGCTTTGCCATTCCCATGGATCTGAGACACTTTAGTCCTGGATACAGCTGTGCCCATGTCAGCAATTCACATTCACTCAAGTCTTTCTCTTTTGCCCACACCTTCCCCTTTGTTTCTTAGAAGTTCCAGATGAATATTCATACTTAGTCCAGGGAATGGTCACTATAATTCTAGACACCAGAATGTAAGGATGATAAGAAGGAGGAATTTACCAACCTCTGTGACTAACACAAACAAAAGGAATGTTTAAACAGGTTAAAATGATTGGAGTTTGGAAGATTTCAAAGCTGTTTTTCTTTTTTTTTTCCTTTATTTTTTATTTCTTCAAGTTACATCTCAATCGCAGTCCCCTCCCTATTCCCTCCTCCAGTCTCACCCTCCCACCCTCATCCCCCATCCTCTTCCCTTTTTTTTTTTATTTTAAGTTTAAGGTATATCTTATTTCCCCCTACAGTTTTCCCTTTCAGTCCAACAAATGACTCTTTCTCTTATAATAATAAATACAATACAAAACAACAGAGGTAATTAGGCCACAGTTATGAGGGTTATATGGCTTAGCATACATTCCCAATGTCCAGTCCATATGTATTTGGTACCTGACTTTAACATTCTACTATCTAAACATCTCCATGAGTTTAAAGTTCTATATCTGACTCAACATTCATACTATCTTGCAACACAATTTTAAAAGTATCTTCTTAGATCTATAACACTCTCTTGACTCCTAAACAACTCAAAATTTAATTATGAGACTGTAGATATCTGTTCTTCAACCACCTCAGAGACCTGAGAGGGATAAATATATCTGATTTTATAGGAAGTACAGGGCCTGTAGCTTCCCAAACTAATAAATGACATACCAGTGGCTGCCTGGACAGTTCCCATGTTCTCTCCATATATTACAGCATCGATCTTCAGTCATTTGGCCCCGTTTCTCTGACAGACATTGATTGTAGAGCAGGGGTTATGAAGGACTTACCTACCCTGTCTTGGCAGAGCTAGGCTGTCGACTTACCTGCTTCCAGGTTTTGTCCTTTTTGGACAACATTCTGTCTACAGTTGAAGCAAGGGGCTTTTCTTATGAAGAGATAGGCTTGTGACTAATTCAATTATCTCCTACTGGAGATTCTTCGATGCTCATTTTCTACTTGGGGTAGAATAGGGGGTGCTGTCAGGAGTTGATATGTCTTGTTATAAAAACATCTAAAGTTACGAAAACATCTTTGAATGCCATATTCTGCAGATCTCTTGATGTTTTTGAAGAGGCCCTATCTGTCTCTTCTTTTTGGGTAAGCAGATGTTGCTTGTCTCTTAGCAGCTTTATTTCTGAGTAGCTTAGAAAATAACTATAATAGGCTGTCATAGTACCTAACAGAATGACCAGCTTGCATAACCATTAGTTTGCATTTCTTAATTATCCTAAACAGTTTATGACAATTAGTAGTAAAAGGCCGAAACATCACATTTCATTTTTTTTCTTTACCTCCTAACCCTTCCATCCCATTTCTCTGGGGTGGGGTGTCCTTGCAGTAAAAACAATCTGATCATAAACCTTTTGCATCTTTAGGATGTGCTGATGTACTTGGAACTCTTTCACGGTATCATTTTTGTGGGTCCAAACATCAGGAGGTGGGGCCCAATTGACTCCTATTATATCTGTCCTCATTAAAAGGAAGTGTCCTCACACATATATTTTGTTAGTCTTTGTGATATATTAAAAGCCTGACCTAATAGTTGAACAAAAATCCATTGAGACTTCACGTCATTTGCGAAGTGATTCTGACACCTTTCTCACCCAGCTGGCAAAAACAAAAAAAGAAATGAAACCAGAGGAACTCATTAGTATAAACAGATATGGAAAGATGTGACCAAGCCACTGCATCAAAACATGGTAACCTGGGGATATAGGTCAAGTAAGCTCTCCTGACCAGAATCTGAATAGATATAATTAGTATACCAATAATTTATATTTATTATGTTATAATATATTATATCATATAGTTTATGTATAAGTATATATACATATTAGATATTAGATATATAGCATATCTAATATAATTAGATAACATCAGAAATAAAGACCTAGGTTTTTTCTCAATCCCAGGCTTTGTGTTCCTTCCTCTGCCATTCGCATCATCCTTTCTATATGACCACCTGTTGGTGATGGTATCCTCTTGGTAGTTTTTTTTTTTTTTTTTTTTTGAGCGAGTTTGCTCCTCTTGGACCACAAAAAGGATAATCCCCTTCAAGGATTATCTTTCTGAAATGTCTCAATACGTTGCTGTCTTAGTATCTTAATACCTGGAACTAGGGTTTTACTTCATCCTTAGATATTTATGAACATTGACAGTAGCTGAAGTGGCTGTCCCACACCTTCAGCACAACCACAAAATTCCTCCTTCCCCACTGAAGCACCTGGAATGGCCCAAACTTTTTTACTTTCTGACATTTTATCTTAGAACCTTAAATTTTATTCCCCTGTCCTTCAATGACCTGTAACATTCCATTTCCAAGTAAACTATGAATAGATGAGGGAAAGGTAAAACAAAATTTTAATGATTTCCTTGATGTAGTAAAATGGAGAAAAACAATCTTTTAAGTCATCTATAATTAAATGAAAATATAGTGACATAGAAGTACATGATGGCAGGTCTTTCTTAGTAGCCACATTGTTTGCATGACTTTGTATATAACTCTTACATTCTGGAGCATGTTCCATTTACCTGCTTTTTCTATCTCTCTCTGTTTTCTTTCTTTTTTGAAATTATAATATTATTATTTTCTGCTTTACCTTTCTCCCTCCAAAATCTCTGACATACCCCCCTTAATCTCCTTTATGCCTTCTTTTTTCACAAATTGTTTTTTCCCTTTTTCTTTTCTAGGACAAAGCTAGAGTTGCTCTAAGGACTATTGGACTGTTCTGTGTCCAACTTATAATTTTATCTCCACTAAAACAGCAGCAGTAGTCTTTTTTTTTTTTTCTAATGAGAAGTCACTTATCTCCCCAGATTGGTTTCTCTGATAGTCAAAGTGGTCCAGGGGACAAAATGGAACTTCTATAAAACGGTAGTCCAGCCCTTCTGAAGGTTGCCAATCAATGCCTATTTATTAAAAACATTTGTTATTTAGCCCTGGAGATTCTTTTTGACATTGCGGGCATAAACCTGGGGATCCATGCAGACTATGGGAGTGGTAGAGAGGTTGACTCACTGTTTAATCTGAAATCCTTTTGGTAGCAATCACTCACAAAATGTTACATTTTTCCACCTATAGGTGGAAAAATTTTCCCCTTAGGGCCTATTACTTCCTTAAGGACTTCTATGAGAAACACACCCTGAAGGTGGTTAGAAACTATCTCTATACACAATCTAATCATCTCTACTAAATTTGGTTGTTTATAAGATACCATAAGTGCTTCCTTACAAGTCTTGTTAGTATGTTCAAAAGCCAGTTCTTTAAGCACACTTTCAGCCTCTGCTTCAGCTGTTAGGTTCCCTGTAACTTCTAGAACTGGACCACAAAATCTGGGTACAGTTTTTCCAGGCTCAGTCAAATCTCACTAAGTAACAATGTTTTCGCCACCTTGGGGGTCAATTCTCTACATGCTCTTAAAGGACTGTGTTAATTTGTGGGTAAGTTTCCAAAGAGTGACATAATTAGTTGCTTGCCACAAAGTAACCAGATGAGGCTAGATTTCTCTAGGATACAAATTGATAGAGCCTGAAATTTTGTGGTGAGAAAGGTGAGATAGTAATGGATATATATATATATATATAATTATATATGACTCTATAAACCAAAAGTGAAAATGAAAATGCATTCAGACACTTTGGCTGTGTAACTAGCCACACACCCTACTTTCCTTTCCCAAGTTCTACAACTTACTTTCCTTTCTGTAAATCAAGGGCATGGTTCCTACACATATTCCAAGAATTGATGGAGCTGTAATTTTTTACCCCAATTCCTTGGGTCCTAATAATCCTATGGTACTTAACTGCCTACCTGCATATTTTACTCATGTTTTTCAACTGGCAAAAAAATTTCCCTTTTTTTCTTTACCTTTATTTGTGCACTTATCAAAGGCACATTCTTTTGCCTGTTAGAAAGAAGTTACATATAGTTCAGTTTCTTATTTGGGTGTACTTGCTGGGACTGTACAGCTGACTCCTGGAAACCTGAAGAAATTACAGACTTAGAAAAGCTGGAGTAAAGTGAACTCTGTGCTGTAATGAAGATGTGACAGCAGCAAGCTGGAAATTAAACATATTTTCTATATTTGAATGGGGGAGGTTGGCTTATTATATACACTTGTTCAAGTGTATATAATATATATATATATATATATATAATAGACAGGGCTATTATATATAGCTGAACAATGAAGCAGGTATATAACCGAACTTTTAAATTATTATTTAACACTTATTTATTTATTACTAAATTCACTTATAACAAACACCAACAATTTCTTAACTATTAATCCTATAAACTCTTACAACCCCTTTAACCTATCCACTAAACCTATTGATAATTATTTTTCTAACCTTTTAAAATGATACAGTCTCTGGGGTAGGTCCTCAGTCATCAGGAACACAGTCTTTGTTGTAGATTCTTTAACGCACTTAGCAGTCCTTTTTCTGGATCTCAGATGCAGGTTCGTCAGGGTAAGTTGGTTATTGCAGTCTCACCTTAAATAAGGCTTCATGCTTTCTTCTCTGTGGGAGACCCCAGCTGTCTGCAGGCCAACTTACTTCTTTTGAATCAGGAACTCAGCTGCTCTGCCTCAGTCTTTAAAGCCAGGCACAATTTCCTTTAGGCCACTGTTGGGACAGATCAAACCCTCTAGGCAAAAGCTGAGCCACAGGGTTTAGTCCTTGGCCTTTTGGTGTCTTGCTCAGGCTTTCTTTGCTCACCAGCTTCTTTCTGCTTCAGGGAAATCTGGCCATCAAATGATGGCCAGCACTTTTTTCAGCAGGACTCTTGGAGCTCTCTAGCATCAGGGGCCTCTTCTCTCTCTGGGCTCCATGCACTGTCCTTAAATAGGAGGAACTCTGTTTCAGCTTAATTTGGGCTCCGCCCACTTAGCAGCTGAAAACAATGTCAGGCCAGATACTTTGTTTCTTCAAGTCCATTAAGTCTTTCCTGTTTTCCTGACTTCAACCTTGTTTTTCAGTCTATTGAGTCTTTCCTGTTTTTCCTGACTTCAGTCTATTAAGTCTCCTGTTTGTTTCCTGTTTTTAGTCCACATGCTGATAATGCTCTTCATGCCCCGTATTAAGAGACAGTATCAGAAACCCCTATATATTTTCTAAATCTAATTTATCTAACCCCCTACACAGGTATGTGTGTGATAGAGAGTCTCTGTAGTGGAGCAGTATTAGGTTAAATACATATTGGAGGAGGAAGTCTCAATCAATTTCTTTTGTACACTGTCAACAGCTGCACATGGACCAAAGGATGCTCACACCTTTCTGAGTCTGGGAGGAGAAGGTTTTGGCATCGCCTTGGGTCTCAGGTCATTGGTTCATTGGCATGCTGCAGTCCTATCAACAACACACATTCACTCGGATTTCACATGTTCTTTACAAATTCCTCTACTCCCTCAAATAACCCTTCAGCATCATATGAACTTCATATGCTCTTTACATAATTATTTAGATCTTCCTCTATTCCCTCAAGTAACCCTTCAACATCATATGAATTTGTCTATGCAACAAAAAGTTTTCTAAGAGCAAAGAATTAAAATTTAAAGAAAGAGTACATAAAGTTAATTGTTCTTACAGTTGTGATTCAGTCATAAATTTTATTGTTACTTTTACTGTTTTTGACAGGTGAATACATTTATAGAATATACTTGATATTTAAATGTAAAATTTATTATATTTCACAGCTTCTGTTTTGAATGCTAGTTATAGCTGTTTATAAGTTCATTAAGTTGTATGGATATAAGTTGTATGGATATTAGGTCTTGTTACTTTGGGCATATGGTGTTTTTAATTATTTGCAAGCTTTTATTTATTTGTTTGTTTGTTTTTTTGTTTATTTATTTAATATCCCAATTAAAGATTCCCATCCCTCTTCTCCCAGTCCCTCCCTCTCATCTCAGCCCACCATCTTTCCCTCCTCCTCTTTTCCTCAGAAAATGGATGGTCTCTCATGAATATTAACCAGCTTTGGCACAGCAAGCTGCAGTAAGACTAGGTGCATCTTTTCCTATTGAGGCTAGCTGAGGTAGCTCAGTTAGAGGGAAGGGATCCAAAGGCAGGCAACAGAGTCAGAGAGAGCCCCTGATCTCTTTAGGAGTCCCACATGAAGACTCAGATGCACAACTGTTTCGTATATGCAGAGGGCCTATGTCTCTCCCAAACATGCTCTAGACTTGGCAGTTCAATCTCTATGAGACCCTATGGGCCCAGGTTAGTTGATTCTGTAAGTTTTCTTATGGTGTCCTTGATACCTCTGGATCTTTCAATCCTTCCTCCTCTTCTTCCACAGGATTCCCCAAGTTTCACCTAATGTTTGGCTGTGGACCTCTAAATCAGTTTCCTTCAGTTGCTGAGTGAAACCTCTTTGATAAAAGTTATACTAGTTTCCTGTCTGCAAGCATAGCAGAATATCATTAATAGTGTGATGAGTGGGCTCCCTCTCATGGCATGAGTCTCAAGCTGGGCCAGTCCTTGGTTTGCCATTCCCTCAAATTTTGCCCCATCTTTACTCCTGTACATTTTACAGGCAGGAGAAACTGTGGGTCTAAGGTTTTGTGAGCGGGTTAATGTCCCAGTCTCTCCATTGGAAGTCTTACCTGGTTACAGGAGATGGCCACTTCAGGCTCTATATCCTCTGTTGCTAGGTGTCTTAACCAGAGTCACCCTCATAGATTCCTGGGAATTTCCATTGTCTTAGGTCTCTAATTCATTCCAGAGATGTCACAACCCATTCCAGTTGTCACTCTCAGTACTCTTTTTCTCTATCCTTCCCCAACCTGATTCCTCCTGTTCCCATTCCCACCCTCTCCCCAATCCAGTCACCTCCCACCATCCATCCCAGATCAAATTTCCCTTTCTCAGTGAGATTCAAGCTTTTAAAATAATAGATTTTATAAAATTATAATTAAAAATACTATCTTAATATACTATACACCAATAAATAGAAATTAGGTTTAAGTGTAATTATTAAGGAATTTTGTAGTATATGAGCTTGTATTTCCATGTTGTCAAGTTAATTAGCAGATTCCCAGAAGACATGGGTTAATCATCCAAAGACAATATATTTTTTAATGAAATTAGTGTGTATGTATATATGTACCTCCAGTTCATGGGAGTTGTTTTCTCAAAATATATGAAGTGGAAGTATATTTACTTTGAGAAATACCAGAGATAATGAGACAAATAGATTGTAAACAGTCTACTTTTGAAATGTACATATATTGTTAATGCTAATTTTCAATAGGAGTCATATAATGGATAAACTTCAAGAAATAAAGTTGAGTTTTTATCTTCATATTAAATAGATAAAATTGAATTAAAATACAATGCATAAAAATTATAAGGAATTTTTTATTCCAACTATATTCCAAACAACTTAGTTTGTTCCTAAGAGTTTTAATTCATTTGACAATTGCACAATGAATTATTTCCAAATTTCTTCCTTTTACTATCCATTCATTCACAAATACTTTTGATTTAATATAAAATTTTCAGTCCAAAATATTTTATCTGCCAATTTCTGAAGATCATTAAGAAATATTCCTTTTGTTTACATGTGTATAATTTTGTTTTTTCCAGAAAGGTCGTTTAATTTATTTGTATAGTCAGCTCTGTCTTGGGCTAGCAAATCAACTCTTCAGTTTTGAAGAATCTTTACAAAATTTCCAAGTTACTTTGATTGAACTATCATGTGTAATATGAGCTACTTTACTGTGATATCATTGCTGCCTAAATATTGCATGTATGTCTTTCCTTTCACTTTGCCTTCTATATATAACAAGTCTTGTCTATATAATAACTTTATAGCTGCAGTGCAAAACCTGGTTACTGATATTTTATATACTACAGGCTTTTCTGATGACTGTCACATGTTGCAATATAGAATGCCTGGACTGTAAGTCTTCATTATTATTACTTCTTCAGTAATATTGAAGGATAATCACAGAGTTTATCGTTAACAGATAAGGTATAGTAATTTATAGGAATCAGACTGTAAGAGCCACAAGTGAGTGAAACAATATCTTTTGAACACAGCTTGGAAGTTATACAAGTGATAACTAACAGCAATTTGAAGACACTCACAAGATCTATAAAGTCCAAACCCAGGCAAATTCCACCATAGTGATGGGATCTGAGGACAAAGTTATACTCCTAACCAAGTTTCTATTGGAAACTGTCAACTGCTGGGAAAAGATATTTGCCCTTATACGTCAATCAAAACATGGTCCCATGGAAGGCAACGCATGCAAGAATATTTGGTCAGGACAAATTGTTATTCATAAGAAACCATACACTAAATTGAGTTGGAAATGATGGGCGAAATTAGGAAACCAGTTGCGAAAGGGAATAATATATATTATATACAATAGGTTATATATAAAACGTATTGTATATAATATATATTTAATTATATATTAATATATAATATATCATAATATAATCAAAACTCATGAAATTCTCAAAGAACTAATTGAAAAGGAGTTTAGAAATGATTTGGCTCTCAATTTCTGTCATATTTTTCAAGCACATGGTGAGTCATTAGCATGTGATTTCAGAAAAATATTTGATGGAAAGTGATTTTACTGACAAGGTATTGTCACTTACACTAATAGTTTACTATAGGTGATAAACAATTATTAAGGGCACTTCTATTCCTCAGTTCCTTCCTTCAGCATGACCTTCAAGACATTTATCTTATTTGCTTTTGTTATTTTTTTATCTTCATCTTCATTAGGATCTATTTTTAAATATTGATAATGGATTTCTTTCATGAGAAGACAACATAGAAAATGAAAGATCTTCTAGCTTAAATGTCCCTAGTCTATTTTTGAAAAATATTTAAAATTTAAAGAATATAATTCAGTCACTTTCTTTTGAATATTATATTTTCCCCTCATGTATACCACATGCATTCTCAAATTAAACTACTGTTTTACCATTAAGGCTGAACTGATTGGTGGCAATGAGCAGTATGTTAGATAACGGCTAATGATAATAAATGACTATCAGCAATTTACGTCTTGCTAAAACACATGGTTGCCAGAAACATAGTGCCTATTTTTAAATTTGTGTGATCAGGCATCATTTTGTGGAACTAATACCCAAGCATCATATTAATGAAGGTGACAGATACATTTTTCTGTTTCTAATGGAGCATGATGGATTGCTTATATGTATCAATTTGTTTCTGATCTAACATATAAAGAATTTAGAAGACATCTCTTCATCTCAATGGTAATTAACATGTTTGTAAAAATTAAAATAATTATTACTAGATATTTCAGAGAAGAGGTGCCAAAGAACAATTTGTTACTATTAAATTTGAAAAAAAAAAAACAGGCACACAGAATTAAAACTTATTGTACAAACTTCTTGATGGAAAATTCTCAACTGCAGGTGACAAATTGTCAAAAGCTTAGGATAAATTCTTAGATTTAATAAATTCACTGAGGTCAGCTTTAGTGGCTCTTAACTTTAACCACAATATTTGGGAGCATGAGGCAAATACAGTATTTAGAGTTTAAAAATAGCCTGGTGGGTCCTAAAATAGCATGGGCTACAGCATGATCAATCCCTTCCTAACAGATAGACTGACAAACAGGATAGATGAAAGATGGATAGTTAAAAGATATATATTTACAAAAATATCTTATATAATATGTATGGTATATGATAGATATAGTTAATAAATAGATGTATAGATAAATTAGATAGATAATGCATAGATGATGATAGATTGATAAATAAGTGATATATTGATAATAAATAAATGATAATTGTATAGATAGATAATAGTTGATAGATAGATGATAGATAAAAGATGGAGAGATGATAGAATGAAAGATGAAGAGATAATAGATGGAAGAAAGATAGGTGATGGATAGATGATTGATAGACAGATAAACAGATATATAGGTAGATAGATAGACAGATGATAGATGATATACTGTAAAAGTAAATTTTTCTTTATCAAACGTATATTTATTAATACTTAACAATTGCCTTTCTATAAAGTTCCTAACTCCTAAAGCCTGAACCCTAACTCTAAAACCTAATCTATAATACCTGAGTACCTATAATACAAATATTTAACACTAGCCTAAGGTTTCTCAAAAGGATATTTTCCTCTGGCCATGGATCCTTATGGATGGCTGGCCTTCATCAAATCTTTCAATCTTAATGTCTCTGAATTTTGTCAGATCTTAAGACAGTTTATAGAGTCCAATTATTTACTAGATGAAAGTTTCTTAGGCTCACCATTCAGATGCTTTAGGCCTGCAAGGGTCTTGCTTCAGTATTCTGTCCAATCCGAAGCCCCTGGGCTCCAAGGGGAGAGACTACCCACCAGACAATCTAGAATACCAGGGAGAATCCATCACCAGACCTGCAACAGGTCAGTACAAGATGCTGAAGTCTCCTGGTAAGACTGTAATGTGAGTTTCTCTGCCAGAGGAGGAGAATGGTGAGTGAGACAGGAGGAAGAGAGAGCTCGGTCCACGTGAATTTTAACTTAAATATCTTCACCTGTCAAATGAATTGGCAGCATGATTTTCAACAGAAGCTTTTGAGAGCTTCCAAGTCATGCCCTTGGGCAATGTGTCCCTGCATAGCTTTTCTTGCAAGGGTGGAGGAACAGTAGGCAGTCTGGAGACCATGTGATCTGTTGCCATGGATGTTGGGGTGCCTCAGGGCATGCCTCCTCCCAAAGTCCCATGATCAAAAAAGTCATCCATCCTTGGCAGGTTCCTAAGGACATGCCACATCAGACGTAAATCTTTTACCTTAAAGTACAGGCTTTGCTATTCCAAGATCCCTATGCTATTAAATGCTATCACCATCACCACCAGAATATACAGATGATAGATGGATAACTTCTGTGGATGCTTTCATTCGAGTTCACAGTTTTATGGCCAGGTATCCTGGACTTCTCACATTGAAAAAGTAACCAAGTGAAGTGTGTTCAGAGAATTATTTTTCCTAACAAGTTTCTAGACAAACTATTTGCCAGTGGCCCTGGGATGAGAAATTTCCTGCTTACATTGGTTAGAATGAAAGTGGATTATATAAGAGAAAAATAGGAAACATTGGGGAAAAGACAAGAAAGCATCATGGAATAGTTACTTATGTAGGCTACATATATATCATATATATATATATATATAATTTTTAAACAACACAAAAAAGAAAAACAAACAAGGTTAAACATAGAGATGTGTTAAACTCATAGAGGTAAGAAGAGAGAAGATTCTAATAAATTTACTGACTAATGTTCTCAGTTTTTCTTATTATGCATAATTCAGTTATATAGTTGTACATGATTCAAAGGGAAATGTACCACAATCAAATGTTACAAAAATGCTTCAGGTTGTGAATGGGCCCATTTTGAAGAGGGTTAATGTATCTTATGAAGATAAAAATTTTAAGTTCATAATTGCATTGATTCAATGTTTCTCAATATAATAAAGCATACAAGAGTTTTTCTGTGAAAATAGAAAATTGTGCTATAAATGACATGTCATACTTCTTAATATGCCTTTGGGCAGTTTGGAAGATAGAAAAAGTCATTGGAAACTAACATGAGTAATGCATTAAGCAAAACAAGGACAAATAAAATCATCAGTTAGGATTGTAGATGATAAGACTATCCATTTAGGGCTTACTTAGTGGAATGTAGCAGTAAACATGAATGTTTGTTTTTTTTTATTAAATTCTAGCTATTATGAAATAGAATTCTGAAGTTAATGAGAGAGTTACAGTGAGACATTTGTTTTGCATTATATTCCTTCTAACACAAATAAAATTGAGTTAAAATTAATCAAAGTGTAGGAATATGCATACAAAGTAATGTATATCAGCTTTGAAAAAATACTGTGTCAATTATTACCTCTTCATTCTTTACATCATACTAGTTAGTGTTCACAAAAGGAATTATACAAATATTGTGTCATTGGTCCTGTTTGTTTATATAAAGGGTCATATATACAGACATAAAATAACCAATAACAACTTTTGTGATTCATTACATTCTTTAGTGGAAAAGTATTGGTAAAATGAATGTACATTCGAGTAGGATTTAATAAATCAGCTTGTATGATGTGGCCTGGGTTACTCAATTTTGGTTTGTTTTCATAGGAGAGGATGAGAACGGAGTACCTGTTAATTCCACAGGGCAGATTGTTTTAGTTTTCACAATTGAAGGTCTAGAGAATATTTGGAAAGCAACTAGTCTCTAATCTATATTGGAAATGCAAAAAAGCTGGATTGTTTTATCACTGAAGAAATTAAGTGAGAGTAGCATTAGCAGCAACTGGACTGATTCGTTTGTCAGCAAAAATAAAGGCAAGCAGACAAAAACGATGCTTTGCTCTGAGACCTACTATATCTGATTGACCACCAGAAAATTTCACTCTGATTTAGAGTAGGTATTTCCACTTCCTATACCTGATTTTAAAAAATTCCTCATAGGGATCCTCTATGATTTGTCTTTTATTTATTCCAACACAGGTAGGTAGTAAATTAAACATTTTGAATTAATATATTAACATTGAGCAAGGAAGTAAATAAATTATTCTGTCTAAAAGTAACAATGAACATCTAAAAAGACAGATTGGAGAAATAACCAGAAATGGAGTAAGTATAGTGTGAGCAGTCAATGGTTTAAAATTGATAGCTATATATGTGCTGTAGAGGTTTGTCCAACACACTTACAAGGTACATCTTCAGCAATAACATTTATTTGAAATTGAATATAGATGAGGAGATGTCCTTGTGGATTGGTGAAGAATCATTTGGATGTATACCCAGAAGTTGTATGGCTGGGTCTTGAGGTAGAGTTATTCCAAGTTTCTAAGATATCACCACACTGTTTTCCCTAGTGGTTGTACAAGTTTGCACTCCCACCAGTAATGGATGAGTGTTCTCCTTTCTAAACAACTTTAACAGCATGTGCTGTCATTTGATATTTTTATCTTAGCCATTCTGACAGATGTTAGATGGAATCTCAGAGTTGTCTTTAGCTTATTGGTAATAGCCAGAAAATGGAAACAACCCAGATGTCCTTTAGCCGAAGAATGGATAAAAAACTATGGTACATTCACACAATAAAATACTACTCAGTCATCAGAAACAAGGAAATCATGCAATTTGCTGCCAAATGGATGGACCTAGAAAAGCTCATCCTGAATGAGCTAACCCAGACCCAGAATGATGCACATAGCATTTATTCACTTATAACTGGATTTTACATATATAGTACAGGATAACTCTCCTACAACCAACAGACTGAAAGGAACAGGAACATAGACTTTGTTATTTGTTAGTGGGACACTTTGCCCTAGTGGAGTGCCATGTAGGCCCCCAGTGCAAAATGAAGCTCTCAGCACTCATAGGACTGCTGAACTGATGGGGGCTGATTTGTAGGGCACCCAACTCCGGAGGAGTAGGATAGGTGGGAGAAGTGGGAGAGGGTTGGAGGGTAGAAGGGTGGGCCCGGGAGGGGTGGAGGGAGGGGATTGTTATGAAGATGTAAATTGAAGTAATAAATAAACATTAAACAAAGAAGAAGAAGAAGAAGAAGAAGAAGAAGAAGAAGAAGAAGAAGAAGAAGAAGAAGA
>CAJQZJ010000592.1:4281426-4316209 GCA_907164525.1 Lophiomys imhausi
AGATTGAACAATGTTGCTGGGGCCCATGCCCAAGACTCTTGGGGGTGGGAATGAACTGGGATGGAATCAATACCCAAACTCTGAGGGTCCAGTAAGTGGCAAAAGCAGACTCGATTATTTCAAAAAGAGAGTGGTCCTTTTATAACCTCTGCCCAGAGTCCTATTGGCTCCTGAACTTCAGGTTGTGGCTCTTCCTCATTGGCTCATTATCCTATGTGGCATCACCAGTCTCCACGCAGGTCCAGGCAGGTCTCAGGCCAGGCATGTTCAGACAATCCCAGGAAGGTCTCTCAGGCCAGCAACACGTGTGCTGTTTAGTAGCAGGCCTTGTTCCTGCTCAATGACTAGCCTTCTTCTTCCTACGGCACAGTGAATTAAATAAACCCAGAAATACTGCTCCTCAATGCTGTGATATAATAATGTAGATTATCAATGAAAATAACAAGAACAATCTGTAACTATTGAATACTCATTAGATTAATGTGGTTCCAATTTTGTTGAATTAAAACTATAGCTGTAGCATAGCTCAATGATAGAGTAATTGCCTGGCATATGAGAGACCCTGAGAATATTTAACTACACTACAAGGAAACAGAAAGGGAGAGAATGAGAATGAGAGATAGAAATGAATTAGATAGATGATGATGATAGATAGATAGATATAGGGAGAAGAAATAGAGAGAGAAAGAGAGAGCAAGAGAAAGAAAGAAAGAAAGAAAGAGAGAAAGAAAGAAAGGGAAGAAAGAAAGAAAGAAAGAGAGAGAGAAAGAACAAAAGAAAGAGAAGCAATCTCACTGCAGAAGTACAATTATTCACCCAAGTTTTGAGGCACAATCCTGTAAATCCAATACTTGGAAGAGACATGCTAGAAGAAATTAATTTCAAAGTTTACTTTAATTATGTAGCAAGTTCTAAGACAGCTTAGATTAATGGATAGTGTGGCTTAAAAATGGTATTTTACATTTATGACATTTTTATCACTAATATTGAACTAGACAATTTGATAAAAAATAGAAAGGAGTTTTCTAAATTTTTTTGAGGAAAGTCACATCTATAACAAGTAAGGTTGAAACTAATTGCCTATGAATTAAATGGAGGTGCATTAAAAATGCAGCTCAATAATTGTCCCTATAAAGAGTATTTTAAGTGCATTTATTGCTTTTACTTATTTATGCTGTGTATGCGTCCCACAGCCTGTGTGTGGAGGTCAGAGGACAAGTGTTGAAGTATATTCTCCCTTTTCCACTATGTGCATTGCAAGGTTACAAGTCAAGTCCTAGGACTTGGAAGCAAGCATGTTTACCAACTGAACACCCTCATCATCTCAGGTTGACTCACATACATGAATAAGGGAACACATTTTATGTAATAATAGGTGGCTATTTAAGACTTTTGTTTACACTGCTTCTAATTATATAACAATGTTACCTTTTGATTAGTACATTACAGTGCATTCTTGGATGAAAGTTTACTTTCAAGATCTTTCAGCATATGAAATAAAATTATTTTGTGAGAGAAGAATGTACAATAATAAAAATAAATAAGTAATTTCTAAATGATTTGATGAAGTCTCCCTCATCTTCTTAACAATGGAAACATTTGCCTGGGAAATCTGCTGAACACCTTTTTAGTCCTGTTATTTTTACTCAGACCTGATATCATTTATGCTCCAGTAGTACACTAGCCATACACTGCTGTAACGCTTGAACTGTTTGTGTTCTATCATAATTCAAGGCTCAGAAGCAGTTCAAGGATTCTCTAGAGTGCAGTAGCAAATGTATTTACCACTGTGGCTTACTGGTTTAAAGGCATAATGGTAATTAAGATCAAAAATCAATGATTCTGTTTTACAGCTATAACTTATAAGATTCACAATGTTAGTAGAAATTGCTAGTTATTATAGGTTAGTTTTACTGGCTCATTTTAAAAGCTGAGTCATAAAAATGCACACATTAGCCCTTACAAGCAATTTCACATTATTGCTACTAGTAAATAGTATTGATTGTGACCTTTTCTTGGTCCTGATTTTATACAATCTGACTTACATGAAGAGTTTTTTTATTAAAGTATTACATTAGACTTTGTAGTTACCAATTAGTAATAGCAAGAATAAAACAGTTATAGACATTTTTGAGATGTGTTTGAAAGCATGTTGTTGTTCAGAACTCACAACACTTCATAAGACCCTGAGTTCTATATGTAGCACTTAAAAAGACAATAAGGCAATGACAATAATTATGAAAAGCACCGAGTGATATAGTGAATGTTTGACACATGTTAAATTAAAAAAAAAAACATGCGTGACAAGAAAAAAAGAAAACACATGAGCAGTCAAGTTTTTTAGCATTAATACATTTAAAACATTAGCTAGCCATTTTAAAAACACATATATCTTAAAACACCTGAGGATTTATTTCCTTGTATTCTATGTTGAGAAGAAACTTAAGAAGGAAAATTCATATTCTTAAGTTACTTCACCCAAAATTCATCAATTCTGCTATCTTCTATGCATTTTCTATTTGATTATCTGAGTAATGAAATAGCAGCTATAGTACATTTATTTCTATTATTTTATATTTTCAAATAATATTTTCATCATTTATTTGAAATGTTCATATATTCTATTTGGATCAGATTAACCCACATTTCAATCTCTTTCCAGATGCATTCCTGGTATCATTCACTCAAATTGCTTTTCTTCCTCTTTCTCATTCTTTAATCCGTAGATCCAGTTTGTATTGAAC
This sequence comes from Lophiomys imhausi, assembly GCA_907164525.1. NCBI lineage: Eukaryota > Metazoa > Chordata > Mammalia > Rodentia > Muridae > Lophiomys > Lophiomys imhausi. The sequence continues at coordinate 4,284,171 of CAJQZJ010000592.1, forward strand.
TACATGGGTGTAGGGCCACCCATGCAGTATGATCTTTTTATAGAATGCATAAATATATCTGAAAGCTTACTAAGTTGTCAATAAACAGAAATAGAGTGAACATCCACACTATATTCTGGAATCAGCTGAATGAATTCAAATAACATCTGTATCATTTCTAGCTATGCGATGTTAGGCCAGATGTTGTTGAAAGCTGTTTCCTCATTTGTTGAGTAGATTTTGCTATGATGTCTTAGCCCATTTCCACTGTTATAAAATGAAACATGAGATTAACTCATAAAGAAAGAAGTGTATTAACCTCACCATTTCTCAGGTTAGAAATCCAAGCCTGGATAGGTTTTTTTGAAAATGCAGAGAGACAAGCTGTGCCTGAGTAGAAGAGGCAAACTGAACCTTTGCTTCACTTTGCAGCAATCTGTGCCCAGAAATGCTAATTTCATTCAGGAGAACTAGCTTCCATAGATATTCCACAGTCCCGTAATTTCTCACATCTGTCATACTGAGCAAAAAACTTTAGCATGGATTTTGACAGGACTAAAATACAGCACTGATTTAGGGTATTACCTAAGCTAATTGTAGTGAATTTAAACAGTGACCTCAAGAAATCATCCAAACAAACAGTAGCTATTAGATTTTTGCATATGGCGTAGAAAATGATCTAAGTTGGAGATTTTTGAATATAAAGGTGTGGGACTCATGGACTGTTGCCTTCCTGTTTGCCATGCAGCATGGAGTTGTGGACCATGTCTCCATGGGACCTGATGAACCAGGTGAGATTGAACAAATCCAGACCCTGGGACCCTCAAAGTTTAGGGCCACAGGCACTAAGACTGAAGGGTTGGATAGAAGCGCTCTTCCTGCTTACACCAGCCCCAGGCCATGTAAACATCCTGAGCATTGTAAGCAAGTGCCCTTTTATTTCTTCCCATGAAAACTGAGTATAAAATTTAGCCAATCAGGAGCCCACTCCCAAATATCTCCTACTGGCTTCAAACTATATATTCTTCCATGATTCACTGAATAAAGGTATCCATCTATATCACCCAAAAGGGCTGAAAGCTGTCTTCATTTCAGGGAGCCAGGGACCCACCAATGCCTGACCTGACAGGTTTTCATTGCTGTCCACCTCTGCGTTGCTGCCACTGACATCCTCAGAACCAGAGCTGTGATTACTAGGGTCTGTGTACTGAGGCACAGTGGACATCATGGCTGCCCTGGCTGCCATCGTACTTGCTGCCAACCTAGCCATCTCCACCTTTCCAGCCAAGACAGATTTTCTCTGTACCCCCCCCACCACAGGACCTTTAAACTGCTTTTAGTTAACAGTGAACACTAAAAGAACAAAGAAATTTATGGCAGTAGGTTTTTTTTTCCCCTTTGTTTCACCCCCACTGAGCCTGGGAAATGTGGAAGTTGGGATTTTATGTTTCTGCAGTGTTATGCTCCTGGCTCCTTTCGGCATTTTAAAATCTCCCCATCTCCCGGTCCTGTTCGTGGAGGCTGCCACCACAGAATATTGACCAAGTATTCCAGACAGAATCAAAATGATATAAAGGTGGTCAAGAAATGAATCCAGGACACAAGCAGGCATTCAGCTTTGATAAAAACATAAACAATGTTCCACAGTTTGATAAGTGAGCTGAATAAACTGCATAGAGACCTAAGACCAGTATTTATCATAGTTACATGTAAACACAAAGGCATTTATTTAATATAAAAATGTCTTCATCTTGCATAGTCTCCTTCAAAGTCATATGGCGCACCAAAACAAAAATTTTATGTCTAGATGTTCTTAATATCTGAAATGAATTGGCCAATAGAATATTTTAGCTCTTTAAGAAGTTTATGCCATTCCACCATCACTCAAGAGCTACTTCAGTTCAATTTTATATTCTTTGAGTGGTTTATAAAAATAATCTTTCAAAGCACCAGTGTTTCCTCTGTGCAGACACTTAATAAATGAAGATAAAATACTGATAATGAATTTTTACCACATAGTGGGTAGCACTCCCAAATGCCCTTGACTAGTTACAAGCACTGCTAAGGGCCATATGATTGCTTAATCAGATCTCAGGGGATCACCGAGAACTCCAATGAAATGGAAAGTACTATATTTATATCTTTATACCCAGTGGTTTCTCCTGGTTGTAGCCATTTCTAGTAGAGGAGATTTATGACCATTAATTAGGTAAGTGAAGACAAATTAAGACATTCCCCAAAGAGGAAAGCTTAATTTCCCAATATCCAGTAGTTCTTGACCACTGGTATTCTGGATTTGAATTGGACTTTCTAGAAATTAGCAGTGTTTCTTGGTGGAAAAAAATAATCATTCACTCAACTAAAAATAATCAACCAATCACAATCCTTCTTAAAGTACAAATAAAAGAGTCTTAAAATATTTAAGATTTAAAAGTGAACAATTCTCAGAAAAGCTCACAGATACTGAATTAGATTGTGCAGTCTAGATTGTATATCCCTTTGTTAGAAAACAACATATTATTTATCAAGAATACTAAGTTGTACAAAAAACAAATTTGACCCTTCAGAAAATGTACCACTAACAAACTACCATGTAATGATGGAGCCAGTTCATGTATCTGTGAATGACAGGACCCTAAGGTGATTTTTTTTTTTTATTCACAGTTATCTTAAGTGTACCTCTGCATAGGATTTGTATGTGTAACTTAGATATATACTTAGACAAATATGAACTTAAAATTTTATGCTTGACAACAAATTTTACTCTATTTATTCAAGTTAGAAGACTTATCAACTGCAGTTAAAACAGAAGAATACCCATTGACAAGTGGCATTGTTGATGGATAGGGGTACAAGTACAGAAGTGAGTGGTATGACACAGATACGTGAACAATTTGCAAAAATATAATCAATTAAGTTGAAGATGAGCAAAGGTCCAGATGAAATGTAGAGGACTTCTGTCATGGAAAGTTACATGAAATGTTTCTTAAATACTTTATCAGAAACATCAATAAATGTAATAAAAAAAATCAAAAAACTATTTTACAATATATTCTAACTCTGTAATATAGTAGGATGATATTTTTAAAACCTAGTAATATGCCTTAAATATGAAATGACTCCATAGGCTCTTGGTGGTGATATTTAGAATCATTAAGAGGTGGAGTCTTATAGGAAGAATGGTTCAAAATGGACAGAACTTGTAGCTTTACACTCTGTTTCTCTCTCTGTTCATGACTGCAATAGCATGTGTTGTTCAAGTGTTTCTTCTTTTTTTTTTATTCAAAAATCTACTGGCTTATTTATTTTTAACTTTTATTCTTCTATCATATACTACTTCACTCCCTCCACTCCTTATGTCCCTCCCTACACCTCCTCTTTCCTCTGGGAGTTAAACAAAGAAACAAAAAACTTCACAAAAATCCTTCCCCTCTTATGTAGGCTTTTCCTGGCTCCACCAAGTGTTTACTAATGGATCTCTGCCTCCACTTCCATCAGTGTAAGGCAGATTGGTTTAGGCACCATGTAGTAAAAGTTCTGTGTTTTTTTTTTTTTGTTTGTTTTGTTTGTTTGTTTTTTAAAAGCAGTTAAGAGAATTTTTTTTAACTCCAGGTGTGAGGCTGCTTCAGGTAAGACCACAGCTGTAAATTACTAACTGTGCCTGTGAGCTAGCAGGGGCATGGCTTAGCCTGCTGATCAAGATTAATTGGAGGACTTGAGAGAGGACAGAAAACTCAGAGCCCTGAGAAGTAGGGGGGCTGGAAAGAAGAAAGAGAAAGAAAAAGTCAGAGCCCAGAGGAGAAGAGGTGCTACAAATAAGAAAGAAGGGCATTATAAAGAAGTAAAAGAGAGAGCTAGAAAGAAGAAAGAGGTTGCTGCTCTTCTGGTGGCAGATACTCTCTCAAACTTCTGCTGGTTCTTCCTGCTGTTGTTTCCTAGACTCCTAGATATTTTGAATACTGAGGTTGGTATTGCCCAAAGGAACCCAGTGACCCTAATAGGCAGGAAGAGAATAGTTCAAAGAGACTTACATCCCTTCTCCTTCTAACCTTCATTCTCTCCCACCTAGTGTTGGGGGTTTGGAAGGAACAAAGGTTAGAAGGGAGGTAGACATATTAAGTATAGTAAAAATAATCACAGTAAATAATATAACAAAAATAATAGCTACATTGTTATAGCACCAATTTATGAGTATAGTAGAATATTATTAGGAATCATTTCATTGACTTCTTTTTACCAGTTTTGTTTCCAAGGGAGAGAATATTGGGAGAGACATCTGGAAATGGTGGGCACTTGGGGGGTAATGTAGAAATTGAGTGTACTGGAAACTCTGGAATCTACCAGAGTGACCCTAGTAGCAAAGTTTCCTAGCAACACATGATTTGGAGCATGAACTGGCCATCTTCTATAACCAGGCAAGGCTCTTGGTAGTGGGACTGGGGCATCAACCCAACCACAAAATCTTTAACCTACAATCTTCCCTGCCTGCTGGGACAATGGTGGAGTAAAACTTGTGGAAGTTACCAATTCATGACTGGTCCATTTGTGGCCCTTGCTATGAAAGGGAGACCACCATACTTGACACTTCCTAAATGATCAGGAACCAGAGTTGGGACATCCCAGAGATCCAGGGTACAATCAAGTGTTTCATGGAAATAGAAATCGTGAATGGTCTAACTATATACCTATTGAGAAATTTTAAGTTTCTTAGCTTTTCTTGACTCATTGTGTAAAATTCAAGAAAAGCTAATGAAGAGAAGAAAGAAATTACCAGCCAGAGGTAAAACAAACTTAATGATTTTGAATATTAATATCACCAGGAATATAACAAATATATAACAAATATATTTTGATATTTCTTCTCTGACAGAGAATATAAAATATGTTCCTATTTAATATAGTTGAGCTTTATTTTGAAGTTTTTTTTCTTGTAATTTTTACTTACAAATAGGAAATAAATAGAGAAACACAACACAAACCAAAAAAAAAAAAAAACCCACAAGGTTAGGAGTTTGTACTTTGTTCTCTTAAAGTTACCTTTGATAGTATTCTTAGAAGTAGCACTAAAAAGGTTCCAGTTCCATGGATTTCATGCCTAAATTGGTTACTTTACATTACATTTCCTTTTTATTTATTTGTTTTAATATATCTTAATTTAAATAGAATTACATCTCTCCCGTTTTTTGTTGTTCTAGCCATCCTAGCTGTTCTCCCTTGGAAGAGTCAAATAGCCTCGGGCCCCTTATTGATTTATAAAGGGAGTATGGCCAGCTTTAAATTCATATACAAAATAACAAAAATGAACTCAATTATATATATGTATATACATATATATCAATAATAATAAATTAAGAAGACACTATCAACATTTCATTTTACACATAGTTTGAAATTTTTTGGCTTAAAATGTGACTTTAAATGCAATGTGTCTACATTATATCTGTTTGAAAGAGTTTTATGTATTTTATGTTTAGTCAAAAGTTAACAATAAAACAACATAAGTAACCTTTTTATCTACAGAATCCCCAAACACAGTTCTTTATAAAGTAATGCAACATTCCTCATTATCATGATCATTTAATGTGTGTGACTATTCCATACGTCTATATAGTTGTGTATCTCTTAAAATTTGTAGGATTGATGACCCAATATTTATGAGGTTGTAATATCTATTAATGTAGGAAGGTTTATAGACTATATTTTATTAGGACCAGAATAAAGTTTTACCTTTCTTTACTTGTTTTTCAATGAGAGTACTCAAAACATTGATCTACCAGTTGGATAGACTACTGAAATTTTATTGCTATTCTCAACAAGTCCTATTCTCATCACAATAAATCCATTCTTGGTTGACTTCTCATTCTTTTAGCAATTCACACAATTTAGCAGGTCATGAATATGCAACAAAAATAACCCTTGACAGATTTTCCTCCATCCTGGTTATGAAAGCAGGCTTCATTTTTCCATATGGCATTCCAACTGCTGGCACAATTGTCTTGTTTCCCTTGGCACTGACAGCCCTGTCACTGTCTTTCGTTGCCTTTCTTATCAGTGTGCATTCAAATTAACCATTTCTGCAACCAAAAGAAGAACTATTTCATCGTTTAATTTTAAGAGTGAAAAGAACTTTTTAGTTGTTTGGCTTATTTTAAGCAAAGAGCTGAAATTAGATTTGTAAGTAAACACAGTATGGAAGAGTCATTCTGTGCTTTTGGGTATCAATTGTATAAAATGTTTCTAAATATACTCCATCTTACACAAAATTAGTATCATTGATTATAAACTACAGGAGGATTTAAGATTTGTGAATTCACTTTTGGTACTATGGAAAACTAGCTCTCTAATTTGAAGCCAGGCACAGAGCAAGGCTTTATGTATTTCAGTATACAGTAAGCATTGATACTTGCTATTTGTACAGTAACATTAAGTGGAAGAAAAGAAACTGAAAAAAAAAGAAACACTTCTAACCTGTGTATTTGGTATTTCAAATACAAGGAATGTTTTAACTGTTTTACTATTATTAATTATTATCATTATTATTAAAATAAATAAATAGTATTTATTTTTCATTATACTTTGATTCAACAATTGATAATGCTTCGCATACAAACATTTTGATGCATTTTTTCTTTTTATGCTTATTTATTACTTCAATTTACATCTCCATCACAGTCCCCTCCCTCCACCCCTCCTGATCCAACCCTCCCACCCTCTCCCTGTTCTCTCCCCCTCTCCCCCTTCTCCTACCTATCCTACTCCTCTGGTGTGGGGTGCCCTCCATATCACTCCCCTCCAGTTCAGCAGATATGTGAGGGTGAAGAGCTTCCTCTTCCACTGGGGGCCTACATGACAACTTCACTAGGGCAAAATGTCCCATTTAACAACTAACAAAGTCTATGTTCCTATTCCTTTCAGTTGGTTGTAGGATAATTATCCTATATGTTTAAAATCTAGTTATAAATGAATAGATGCCATGTGCATCTTTCTGTGAATGAGTTATGTCACTCAGGTTGAGCTTTTCTAGTTCCATCCATTTGGTAGCAAATTGCATGATTTCCTTGTTTCTTATCGCTGAGTAGTATTCCATTGTGTATATGCACCACAGCTTCTTTATCCATTTGTTGGTTGAGGGACATTTGGATTGTTTCCAGTTTCTATTTATTACAACTAAAACTTCTATGAACACAGTTGAGGAGATGTCTTTGTGGTTAGTTGAGGAATCATTTGGATGCATACCCACCCAGAACTGGTGTGTCTGAATCTTGAGATACAGCTATTCTAAGTTTTTTAAGATATTGCCAGACTGATTTCCATAGTGTTTGTACAAGCTTGCACTCCCATCAGCAATGGAGTAGTGTTCCCCTTTCTCCACAACCTCACCAGCCTTGCTGTCATTTGAATTTTTGAACTTAGCCATTCTGACAGGTGTGAGATCAAATATCAGAGTTGTCTTGAGTTGAGTTTCTCTGATGATTAAGGATGTTGAACATTTCTTCAAGTGTCTCTCGGCCATTAGAGATTCCTCTTTTGTTCCTTTTTAAGAATTTTAAAACCAATGAAGACAGAGACTATCAGAATGGTTATTTTATAATTATGACTTACTATGTTTTTATTATATTAATTTTGGCAAAACATAAATCTAAAAGTATTATAAAGACAATATTTTTAAATATTATGCCAGAATTAATAGTTTTGAACAGCTTTGGATGCATTACACAAATACTGATATAATAGAAAAAAAACAAAGTTTATCTTAAACAAAAAATTCTAAAATTAGAAAATATTATTTTTATCCTGAAACATCCTTAGAAATCAATTACATTTTGTAATAAATCATTCAAATACAACTTAATATGCTCACATTGTAATCTTGAGAGAGTTAAATTCTACTCAATGAGCTGTATGGGCAGAAGCAAAATTTGAGCAAATCCAAAAAAAAAATAATAATAAGTATGTGAAGACAGAGGACTTCAATTTAGTAAAAGATTACCTTTATAAGATGGCTCTCCCACAGCAACTGTGTCTGCTGCTCCTAATTACATGATTTTTGCTTCCTAGCTCTTAAGTATTTCTGTTACCACAGCAGATTATGAAACATGTAGCATCTCGCACTTGGCATCTGATAGTATGCACGCATCATGTACAGTTCGAGATACTTGGAAATGCTAGATTTTGCATACATTCATTGTGGATCTTTATTTCATTGTTGAGACCCCATCATTGGGTCCTTCATGAAGGATGTATGTGAAAGTCAAATTAGACAGCAATAAACTTGAAGGAAGGGTCTTGACAACACTGTAACAATGAATGTTCTCTCCTTTGCTACTTCTTCCTTTTGAGTTTTGGACATAAGAATGGAAGAGACTGAAAGTGTGCATTACTACCTAGTGTCTCAAGTCCATTTGTTTGTTTGTTTTTTAGAATGTGAGTAAATCATCATCTCTTTTACTAATTTAAATATTTTTCTCCAAAAATTTTAATCCAAAATGTCCACTCAGTATTTCATAAATATCTCATTTCTTATAAGTTTAGACTTCCTTGGGATGGAAGAGTTAGGGGGTAGAGGGTGGGAGGGCGGGACTGGGAAGGGTCAAAAGAGGACACTATGATGGAGATGTAACCTGAAGCAATAAACAAATAAATTTATAAAAAAACTAGGTGGTAGATAAGAAACAACTAACAAGTTTTTCAAGATTCAATATGTATTATTTGAATAAATACAAAGGGTTTTGCTCCCTCGTCAAAAGATTTAGGGTGTCTAGTCATTTTCAAAGTTTTCTCTTACTTATTTTGTAAGTGATTCTTGTGTTAGAGTTTAACTATCAAGTGTTCAAAAGAACTTCTAAGAAATAAAGCCAGAAATGATCAAGGGAAGAAATTCAAGGAAAGAGGAAGGAACTATGAAAGGAGTAAAGCAACAAGAATGAAGCAATAAACTGTAGGTGTGAAGCCTCAGTACAGTGACAGCCTCACAGAGACACCTCAGCCATTGATCCATGTGTCTGCTTCATTATTTTGAGAACAAGGTCACCTAATATATATGTGACGGAATCTAGCCAGGGTTCACTAAAACAAAACTGCAAGCACAGCCATTCTTCTTCTTAATTCCCAGTCTAATTTGAAATTTAAGTTCATATCCAATAAAGTGAGACAAACCCCTACTATCCCATGAAAACACAGATTATGTTACAACACATTTCCTACCAATAGAGAAAAAATTTTTATTACTTAACACTGAAGTGCTGAAACCATTACTATACCCTTTCAGACTTAAAATCAAATGTGTGTGTTATGTGCCTATAACTCCCAAGGGGTATTATAAATGGTGTCATAATGCACTGTAGATCCATTAGTAGCAGCATGGTGTTCAACCACAGTTCTTGCTAATGGTTTCAGTTGAAATAACATTTTATATGTATACCTTCTTAGTTCAAAAGGAGATAGTGAAAGAGAGGAAATGAAAAAAAAAAGAAAAAGGAATGAAAGGCAGAAAAAAGAAAGGGAAAGGAAAGAAAACAAAATCCTCTCCTTATATTCAAGTGCATAATCAGCTTAAAATTTTGTTTCTGGTAATTCAAGTATGATACATAATGAGGAAAATGAACAAATACTATATGATCCAATAGTTTTGAAAAAGTTGTCTAGCATGCAAAAATTAATAACAAGAACAATCCATGTAAATTTATTCAACACACTCTTCTCTGATGAGAAAAATAAGAATTGTAGCATTTTAATATTGGTCCTTATAACCTAATTTGTGATATATTAAGACATGCCAAATCCTGCCTATATAAATCTAGTACAGAAAAAGGTAATTGGCTTCTCAGTGTGACTTACAAAATCACCTTTGTACAAAATTTCTGTAAATACTGTAACAAGAGGGTAGTAGGAACTTTATAGTTAGAAAAGACACAAACTTACCAGTTTTTGAAAAAAAATGGAAAACAAAATATAGCATGATTTTTAAGTGAAATAATTTATATCATGAATTTTCTTTCTTTTTTAAAATTATGCCTTCAAATGCTGGAAGGTAAATAAGTTATGTCTTACTTAAAATATATCACATGCAATCAAAACTTGGCTAATTCTGACTATGACTATGACAGAATAGTGAGGACATTTTGGGGAGAGAACTCTAGCTCACAAAACATATTTTATTCATTAATAATAACAGTAATAATAATTTATTCATATTTAATTTGTGCTCATAATATGTGTGTGCATGCATGTATAGAACCCAAAATATTTCCAAGAAATGTCACTGCACTCTTGGTTACTGAATAGAGTCCTAAAGCCACTGATCTCCATTAGCATTGTGATTTTTTTTCAGAACCTTGCTGAGGGTAGTGATTCTGATCATTATTTTTCCCAGAAAATATAGGCATATGTTCACTCATTCTGCCATGTTGCACTTAAGTGATTAAAAATTCATGTTCCAAGTAAGAAGCTGTTAAGTAGCTAATTATTTATTCTATTTACAAGATATGCCCCAACTGGTTAGGGGAAATGAATTGCTGGGGCTGGAGAATATTAAATATATTTAAGGTTAGAAGAGCAATTTGTGTCCTGGTGAATGTAAGGCCAAGTAGTTCAAACTGAATAAGTACTATAGGCATACCAACCACCCATGAAATAAATAGAGTGTTCATGTTTGGAAAATATGGAATATCTTTTATTTCCTGACAATAGCACACACAAAACCTATTTAATATTCATTGTCACAGAAATTCAATTCATTATGTATCCCAAACTAGCTTGTTGAATGGAAGAACATTTAAATAAAATTGAATACGTATCATTGTAATGAGTTTTCAAAAGAATAATTTTGGAAATAAAAGTATCAGCATAGAGTATAACGAACATATTTTAAATATAATATGCACCCATAAGTACAACTGTGCATTCTGAATTGTTAAGAATGTAGTTAGAAGCATATTTAACATACTCTCTGAAAACTGCTAATGAAAGGCATTTTATAAAGTCCTCAAAATGAGTAAGATGGATGTGAATTTTTGTTCTCCAAAGAAATTCAGTAGCACTGCCAATTGTCTTATTATTCTTATGATTTGCATGAAGGACACACAAGCTGTAGAGAAATGGTGACAACGAGTGCTGAGGAGTATGCATGCATATATTCTGTGAAAGCTGTCAGTAGGTTTTCATAAATCTTTTCTGCAGGACAAAAGGTTTCAGTAGCAACAGGAGCTGGAGGGTGGCCTGGGAATGTGAAGGATCTCAAGGCAGTCAGATCAGGCTTCCATCATTTATCCAAATTCTGTTAGTAAGCTGAAGGTCACTCAAGATTTCTGCAGTAAGAAATCAGATACTTCAAATTGAATATGGGATTAGCATATTCATTGAGATTGTCTGGAAAAATAGGTTCCTCTCATCAATTAAATAATAATGTAATAAACTGATATAATTAAAAATCACATGACATTTACATAAAAAATATAATTATATTCTAATATAATCACATCTTTAATATATTTTGGTAATTTAAATCAAAGCATGTTGCAGTCTTTTGAATCAAGAGAAAAACAGAATAAACTTTATTACAAATAATTTTCCTTTATTTCTTATGATGTAAGACTGCCCAAATTTTATTTCTAATAAATCAAGAGATGAGAAAAGTACCACTGATCTTAGCTACAGATGCAAAATGATGATTCAGGGCCTCATGACAACATTAACACTATGTGCCAAATCTATTCAACATGTCATGTTTTAAGCTGTATTTATGAAAACCATTAGAGTAGTCCAAGATAAAATGGAGTGTACTGGCTAAAATCATAACTGCAAATTCTCTGTGTAATTATTTTACCTATTGATAACTTCTGTTCCATTCATTTAATAGTTGTACAGCTCTAGGAATATTCTTTTACTCATTTTGTTGATATCTTTAGAATTCATAAACATCTATTAGTGAAATGTTTACCTTGCACTAATGTACATTTTATCCTCTCATTTGTCTACTTGTCCTACCTGTAAAATTGTTATTGGTGATATATATGTAGATAAATGTAAAACCAACAAAAATAACATAGCAATGTTATGGAGGACAATACTATTAGAACTCTTCCTTAGTCACTTAGAGTGGTGGCAAAAAGAAGTCATCTAGATTAACTAAAACAGTATTAGACAGGATTTATGTGATTTTAACAACAATGAGCTAGATTTTTATTACTGCTTATAGATTCTATAGTTTCGGGTCATATTCACTTGGCTGTTTTGCTTTGGTTTCATTCTAGTACTGTACATGAGAACACAACAGTAGTGGAGGCTGCCTGCTTACTTCATAATACCCAGGAAACAAATAGAGAAAGTGATAACAAGTATCTCTGTCACAACAACCAGCTTTCCATTAGACCCTAACGTCCCATTACCAAAAGCCCCCTCATGTTACTGTTAGCACTGTATCCTAGGGCCTTATAACAGAGACTTAGGGGACATTGAAGCTGCAAAAATGTTAGCTTTGTAAAGTTTTGTTGGATCATGACATCAGTGTAGGGACTCAACCAGTGAGAATGAAAATTAACTTGTGGATAGAGCACTTGGGTGTGTTCAACCTGCTTTGTAGGTTTGGTAGCGATTTTGTATAGTCAGGGAGAGGAACCTATTAGAATTTATAAATCTTGTAAAGAACGATTTGAGTTATTTTGATAGTGATTGATATATAAACCAAAATTCACATGTTAACCTATAACATACAAAAGATTTTTGTTCATTTAAACAAAACATTTTTGCTATTACTCATACATATGTATGAGTATATATACACACACACATATATATACCTTTAGATATACCTATAATTTCTATATGAAAATTTCATAAATCAACTAACAGTAGAATGTATGGGCAGTAAAGATCACATAAAACTGGAAATTTACAGACCCTGAGACTAAGCTCTGGTAAATTTCCCAATAATCAAAATTCAGGATTACAAATGAAGGTTTGCTACACAAACTGGAAAATCTGTATGCCCCAAATGTGCTCGGACATGCACCATACATAGTTATAACTATTCACAGCAACATTCTATACTTACCTAACTAATGCCATTCTGGAGAAGACAGTGGCTTATTCTACCTTTGCTCATTTTAAATGTGAAACCTTCCATTGAAAACTGCACTTTCCATAACACAATCATTAAATCTTACCATTTTAAAGTTCTTTCAACTGAAGTAATCAAAACACAAAGTCACAATATAGGAGGGAAGTGTTCCACAATTGTGTCAGAGTGTTAACTAGAGGACAACTTATTTTTCTGAACATTAAATGTATTATCAGAGTTTTCAAAGGAAAAGAAGTTGCCACTTCTATGAGACTGGCAGCATAGCAAACACAGTTAGATGACAAAGCATTTGAAAATATCCAAAAGAGTGACACTCTAATTTGAAGAAACTTCACTTTCTAAAACTGAATAATTATCATTTTAACCACTGGCTTCAAATTTTTTCTGATATTTTTACTTAAACAGATTTTTTGAGATAAATAAATCATTATCAATATTTTTTAGGTATTATTTCATCATGTAATTAATTTTTATTCTGTTTTAAAATGTTTCCATTATGGTAAGAAAGAACAGGATAAAATGAGATTTGTGAGGAAGGAATGATGCTTAAGCTATACTAGAGGAGGAAGTGATGGGTAGAGGGTAGGTGTTAACAATGAATTATTGTTATTATTATTATTATTATTATTATTATTATTATTATTTTACATTTATTTATTTCTTCAAGTTACATCTCAATTACAGTCCCCTCCCTCATCCTCCTCCCAGTCCCACCCTCCTACCCTCTTCCCCCTCACCCTCCTATATGCTTTTTATTTATTTATTTATTTATTTATTTATTTATCTATTTATTTATTTATTTATTTATTTTAAAATTTAAGGTATATCATTTTTCCCCCCACAACAGCTCACCCTTTCAGTCCAATAAATGTCCCTTTTTCTTATAACAATAAATACAATACAAAACAATAAGAATAATTATGCCACAATTATGAAAATTATAAGGTATAACATAATTCCCAATGTCCAGTACATACATATTTGGCAACTGATGTTAGTATTCTATTATCTATCTATCTCCATGAGTTTAAAGTTCTATACCTAACTCAGTTTGCATCCTAACTTCCATGACCAACTTAAAAACATCTTCTTAGACCTAGAACATCCTTTTAATTCCTAAACAACATTAATTTAACTGTGAGACTATAACTATCTAGTCTTCGACCACATCAGAAACCTGAGGATAAATATATCAGATTATACATAAAGTGCACAGTCATCAGCTTCTAAAACTAAGAAACGACAGACAATTGGCTGCCTGGATAGTCCCCAAATTCTCTCAATACATTAATTAGAACATCTATCTTCAGCCTTTTGGCCAAGTATCTCTGGCAGACATTAATTGTAAAGCAGGAATTATAACAACGAATTATTTTTATGCATCAGTGATTGGTAGGAACATGTCTTCCATTACAGAGCCTGCATTGACACATCCTGACCTCAGAAGGGTATTGAATGAAGCCATTTCCCCTCAGCATGATAATTGCTTCCATTTTCTTTTTGTTACAAAATTGCCACGATTCATTTTCTAAACATTCCCAGCAGCGATTATCCATTGCTGAATAATGGTATAAAATGATTTTGGCTATTTGCTCAGACTTATTTTTAATTTCACAAATCCAGAAGGAGTCATAAAGAATTTTATTGGAAAGGTGAGTATTATTCTGTTGGACATGAACTTTTCTTTAGGGTGAAAACTTCTGACTGTCTACATCTTCTACTGATACAAAGCTCAACTCAGCCATGCCCTAGTGTTTTTCAGACTTCCCAAGTCTTCTCAGAACACATTCTGCTTCTTAAAATCATGTAATCTTACTTCACAGTTTTCCAGTTTGTTATAAAGAAAGTTTAATTATTGAATGAACCAAAACACAGAAGGTTAAAATAAAAACTCCAATTCTAGTTGACAAATGATTGAAAGGCATAATAATATTTATCTGTGTTCTATATTATCATATAAAATGCATCAATGCTATATAAAAACAAAATAGTAATCAATTACTTTGGATCATTTAACATAGACGAAGATAAATTAAAATAACTAATTGTTTAACTGATAATCCAATGTGAAATTATACAAAGTGTTCACTCTTTTCAAATATTCTGCTTGGGGGACTACATAACCACTCTAAAGAAACTTGTATCATTCTAAAACTGCTATAACTTCCTACAGTGCACTGATTGTTTCTTTCCTATAAGAATTTATGCCACATTCCTATGCTCATCGTTAATAACAAATCCATATTCGTTGAAAATGAGTTTGTTATGGAAAATAACAAGTTATTTAAAGTCAGATTCAATGAATAGTTCTAGACTGAACACTATAGGGCCATGTGATCACTGAAAAATAGGAAATTTGTTTAAAGGCACTGGAAAGTGATTTATTAAAGAACTCTCTCTCATCATCAAAATAATACATTAAGGAAGGGCATTATTCAATCAGGTATGTAGCTTTTGAAAGTCACTGCTTTGAAGTAAGATTCTAGTATCTGTATAAGTATGTCACATATATTGTGACATAATTTTATTTGCTGTTTAAAAGAAAAAACATAGTAAGGGTTTCCAATGTGAGGGCAGATGGAGAGAAAAGCTGCAAGAAAGATATCATGTACCATCAAGAACACAGATCAGTCTAGGCAACTCTTTTCCTATTCATTGATAAGTTTGACTGTAAAATTGGAACATATTTATACAATATTGTTCATGGGCTCCTGTCATGAGCCTAGATTCTAAACATTAAAATGGATTTGTTATACTATTCATTGATCAGGTACTGTACTTGTATTATTTTTATCTTTTTTCTTAATACTTTTCTTCACTTTTCATGGTGTCTATTCATTATATAGTCTAACTGTCACGTCCCCCTCGACCAGCAAGGATGACGCAACTCACAAAAGCTCTTCTCCAGCAGTTTATTCAGGTCCCTTGAAAACAGTCTTCCGAAATGCCCGGGCAGACTCAACCCACAGGCTAAATACTATATGAACAGCCAATCAAGTAAAGCCACGTGGTGCTATCTTAGAGGCCCACGTATGCGGAAGCAAGCCAGATCAGCGGTCTTTGCCAAATATGGACTTGTTTACCACTGAGAGCGCTCACCATCAGGCTGGTGGAAGGCGGAAACCGGTGCCATCTTTCAGGCGCGGCACATCGCAGCTCTCTACAGTTCCTCCTTTTTTTTTTTTTTTAAAGTTGGTAGAAGTCCCTGGAAAGGCTACGTAATCCCCATATCTGGGGATCTCACGGTGGGCCTGAGCCTGTAGGAGGGCGGTGCTCAAACTCTTACCCGTCTCTGGGTCAGCCTCCCCACTCAGGGCTGCCCTGTCTTAAGTGGCCGAGACTTACCCGTCTACTCCGTCATTGACTTGCCAGACCCTAATACTCGTGGAACGAATACCTCAGTGGGCAGGGACTACTCTCAGTGAAGATTTAAGGCTTCATGGCAGCGAGCCATGCCTGAGGGGACTGGCCCGCCTCAATGGCGACAAGGGCCTGTAAAATCATGGCTGCATTACGCTTTTGTGTGGCTCTCATTTTGTAGATGCACCACAGGCAAACCAGAGAGGCTAGTATCATCAGTATCGCCAAAGAGCCGCCCACTCCTTGAGATGATCCATAGCCGTCTGTATCCAGGAAGTCAAACCAGTAGCCAGGCTCAGATCCACCTGAGTGGAGTTGATGTGGACAATTGTTGCTCTCAGCTCTCTCATCAAAATTTCAAACTCAGCCGACCAATCCTGTAAGAGGAACTTTGACAATTGTCTAGACAAATTAGCAGCCTTTGTAAAATTTTGATACTGCACGGAAGTAACACACAAACCTTGCATTTTCCACTCACACCCCAATTGTGCTAGCTGCCAAAGAGAATCAATCTGTTCTTGTATTAAATCTATGCGTTGATTAACTATCATAAGACCTCCTTTGAGATGAGAATTCATAGAGGTCTGAGTATCCAATGCCTGTGCCACAGTGGCTGAGATGTTATTCAGGGCATTGGCAGTCTGTATAGAACTAGACAAGGCAATAGCTGAGGCAGTAGCTCCCACAGCAGCAATAGTGATAGCAGTAACAATAGCTGCAGTGATGCCAAAATCTCTTTTAAACCTGAATAACATCATGGTATTAGGAGCCTCTACAGGAACTGGCACATATCGAGGCATTCTAGTCACCACAGCCACAGGAAAGGCTGTGGCATTCCAGCACAGGGCATAAAAACATGTGCCCGGAGTGCATACTAATTTTTCTTCACCCAAGGATGCACTCCCATTACTTACAATCCACAGAAAAGGAGGCCAGAGACATACTGGCGAAGCTAAAAAAGTCTTGTTGCGGTAAGAATGAAACAAAGAATTCCAAGTACCAGAGCCACTACCGCTAGAAAAATCCAATTTGGTTGCGGACCCTAGGGAAAAATTACCTCTTTGATAAATTCCTCCCCCAAGCATAATGACAGGTCCCAAGTCCATGCAACTTCCATTTACTCCACACAAAAGCCACAAATCAAAAGGATTGGTGGCAGTCTGCTGAGGATCCCTAGTAGATATATCAAGCATTCCTGTACAAGACTTATTCACTACATTACTAATCATGGGGCTAAAGGAAAAATAATCTTGTTGAACCCAAACTGCTCTGCGCTCTTGACATCCAGTCCAGGGAAAAGGTCCTTCCTCTCCTGTGGATCCTCTACAAAAAGGTGCCCAGCGTGGCTGTCTGGGGGGGTCCCGGTCAGAGACTCGTGTGGGCCACCATCCTTCAAGGCGAGAACCATTGCCTGAAAACAAACCACCACTCCTACCTCCAAACCTCAGTTGTGGTAAAAAATCTGCTGACTGCTGAGACAATTTAATGCATTTTGTATCATCTGACCTATTGAAGCTCATTAAAAAGCACAAACTACCCTTCAAGCTGACATTTCTATTACCCTCTATAGGGCTTCTCTGATCATCAAAAGGAAGGTAGGGTAAGCCTAAGCTTCTATTACTGCTAAATAAGCGTGGAAACACAGTTGCATCATGTCTGACCGGCATCGGCTTTGGGAATATCGACAGGATCCCCCATCTCGGCTCGGTCATTCCTGACATACTCACTGCTACTATCACCAGAATCCTTAGGAAGGTCTTCATGACGAATCTTCCTCACAAGGCGTTCAGGCACCCACACTGGATCTTGCTGATCCTGAGGAAAAACACAAACAGACCCTCTCGCCCATGTTAGCACGGGGTCAGGCCCCCGCCAAGAGCCTGTCAGAATGTCCTTCCATTTCACCATGCTTTTAGGCGGACCATGGGAATCCTGATGTCTGTCCGCTGCTGAGCGGCCTTGAGCATCCAAATTGAAAAAATTTACAGTAAATAAGGCTAAAGATATTCTCTCCTTGGGGGTACGGCCTTGGCCTATTCCCCCTTTTTGTTTTTGCAAGCATTCTTTCAAGGTGCGATGAGCACGCTCCACAATTCCTTGTCCTTGAGGATTGTATGGTAATCCATGATTAAGCTGTACCTCCATCTGGTTGCAGAAGGAGACAAAGGACTGTGCCGTATAGGCTGGTCCATTATCCGTTTTCAGCTGCTGTGGTTTTCCCCATGCAGCCCAGGCTTCTAAGCAATGTCCTATGACATTGCGAGCCTTTTCTCCACTCATAGGTGTAGCATGTATGATACCTGAGCAGGTATCCACAGATACATGAATATATTTTAAGGTTCCAAATTCTGAAATGTGGGTAACGTCCATTTGCCAGATTTTGAGTGGCATCAACCCTCTAGGGTTCACTCCCACACTGGGAGGATGATGATGAATCACACACTGAGGACAGTCCAAAACTACTTGTCTAGCATCTGCTCTAGACAAATGGAATTTCTGCTGTAGAGTTTTTGCATTAACATGAAATAATTGGTGAAACTGTCTGGCTTGGTCTAGGAATGAGCTCCAAAAAATGCATTCCATCCTGGTCCATTGATCAACTTTATCATTACCTTCACTTAATGGTCCAGGTAATCCTGTATGTGCTCTGATATGTTGAATATAAAAACACCTTTTTCTCTGCCAGATTAAAACTTGTAACTCTTGTAATAAGGCACATACAGTACTACTATTCTTAATAGGACCTGCTAATTCTAATACTTTTACTGCGTTGACCACATAAACTGAATCTGAAATCAAATTGAATGCAAATTGACATCTTTTAAACACCTCAATTACTATTTTCAATTCTGCTATTTGGGGAGAGCCCGGTTGAAATTGACATAACACGGGCTCTTGTCTTTCTATCAAATAGTCTCCACAGCCTGTTTTTGAGCCATCAGTAAACACATTTGGTGATCCTTGAAGTGGTACTGCTGAAGTAACCTTAGGGAATATTACTGGGTGCTCTTTAAAAAATGATAGCAATGGATGTTTAGGGTAATGGTTATCAATCACTCCTTCAAAGCTACATTGCAATATTGCCCAGTCATCTACAGTGCCACATAAAATCTTAATTTGATAACTGGAATAGGGCACTATTATACTGGCAGGAGCAACTCCAAAAGACTGCAAGCATTGTTGGATACCATTCAAGGCTAAAGCAGCAAGTGCAGTGGGATAATGTTCTATGGATTTTTTCGGAGAAATTTTTGAATAGGTCCATAATAATGGTCCGTCCTGCCATAACAATCCTGTAGGTTGACTATAGGTGGCAAATATGCACAATGCAATGGGCTGTCCTTCCTGCCATCTCTTTAGGAAGGCACTCTGTAACCTTTCTTCCACTTTACATAAAGCTTTTCTTGCTTCGTCTGTTAATTGCCTAGGAGAATTAAGTGCTGAGTCACCTTTCAAAATATCATATAGGGGTCTTATTTCATAATTTGGTAGCTTTAAATAGCCTCTTACCCAATTGATATCTCCTAACAACCTTTGAAAATCATTTAAAGTCTTTAAATTATCTTTTCTTATCTCAATCTTTTGAGGTATTATCTTTTCAGGTCCAACCTTCGCTCCTAAATAATCAACCACATTTTCCTTTTGAACCTTATCAGGAGCAATAAACAACCTTTTCTTTTTTAATAATAGAACTAATTCTTCATAGGCCCGATCTAACATTTGTTCACTCTTAGCTGCCAGTAAGATATCATCCATATAATGAACACATCTCAAATCTGGAAAATTCTTTCTCAAGGGAGCAATGGCTTCCCCCACATACAGTTGGCACATAGTGAGGCTGTTCGCCATGCCCTGAGGTAATACTACACATTCAAACCTCTGATCAGGTTCCTCATGGTTACAGGATGGAACAGTAAATGCAAATCTCTCACTATCTTTGGCACACAAAGGGATGGAGAAAAAAACAATCTCTTATATCTATAACTATAATGGGCCATGAGGCTGGCAAAGATGATAAAAGTGGCAAGCCGCGTTGCACTGGGCCCATGATCTGCATTTGGTGGTTTATGGCACGCAGGTCATGCAACAATCTCCATTTTCCAGATTTCTTTTTAAAGACAAAAATAGGTGTATTCCAGGGAGATACAGATGGTTTTATATGCCTTAAAGACATCTGTTCATCCACCAACTCTTTGGCCGCATTCAATTTTACAGAGGAAAGTGGCCACTGAGGAACCCATACTGGGTCCTCTGTCTTCCAAGTTATGGGAATGCCCTCCTCAGTGGCCCCTAGGAAAAACCCAGGCCCTGTCTCTTTTGTCTTTGCTTCATAGATATGGGACTCTTCACCCCTGCAAATATTTTCCTATTCCAAAGCCTGGAGCATATCCCATATCTTGCATCATACATTGGGCTGAATCAGAATAGTCATTACTCAATTTAAATCCCATATCCTTTAAAAGGTCTCTTCCCCAAAGGGAGATGGGGAGCTCAAGTACATATGGCTGCATTTCTCCTGAGTGGTTTTCTTGGTCCTGCCACTTTAATAATCTTGCACTCATATCTGGAGTCTTAGCATAACCCAGGCCTTGAAGTGTTTGAGAAGAGGCTTGTACGGGCCAACCTGAAGGCCAGTCTTTCTTTGCTATGATACTCCTATCAGCCCCAGTATCCAAAAGGCCCAGGATCTTTTTACCATCAACTTTTAACTCCAAGATGGGGCGTTGGTCCAAATCCAAGGAGAGAAAAGTCAGATCCGTGCCTGTGGATCCAAAACCATCTTTTCCTCTCTCTCGATCCTTTGCCGCATAGTGATCATGTAAGCTCGGCAACATGATCAACTGAGCAATTCTATCTCCAGGAGAGATAGCCGTTATACCACGGGGGGAGGCTACCATGATCTTAACCACTCCTGTATAATCTGGATCTATGACCCCAGGATGGACAATAAGTCCTCTCAAGGCTGATGATGACCTCCCTAACAGCAAACCAACTGTACCAGGTTCAAGGAGTCCTTTAAAATCTGTTTCAATTAACTGGACCCACATTTGGGGTGTTAATACTAGTCTGGTGGTGGAGCAGAGGTCCAATCCTGCTGAGCCTGCAGTGGCTCTTCGCGGTCTCTCGGATGGCGGAGGGTTGGCCATCTCTCTTGATTCTGTTCTTTGTCCTGATTCTCTACTGCCCCATATATTTGTGGGCCCTGAGGTCGTGGGCCCCGCTGTCCGTTTTTTGGACGAGCGCCACCATAACCTTGAGTTAAAGGCTGGCCATGGATGTCTATCACTGAACGGCATTCATTAGCCCAATGGTTCCCTTTTTTACATTTTGGGCATAACCCCGGCCACCTGGGGCGTTGTACACTTCCTGTACTTTCTGTACTCCTTCCCCTGGGGCACTGTCTTTTAAAGTGTCCCATCTTGTTGCACTTAAAACAAACTCCTGAACTTCCTCCACCTTTTCTGGTCAACTGTATTACTGCGGCAGCAAGACCAGCATTAGTTAACGGCCCTCCAAGTTCTCTACACACTTTCATCCAGGCTTCTAGGCCTTTGTTCTTATAAGGGGTGATAGCGGCTCTACACTCTTTGGTACATTGCTCATAGACCAACTGTTTTATTAGTGGCATAGCAGCATCCGGGTCACCAAAAATCTTCCCTGCTGCTTCCACCATTCGTGCCACAAAGTCTGAAAAGGGCTCCATGGGGCCCTGTAGAATCTTAGTTAAGTTCCCACTCACCTCCCCTTTATTAGGAAGAGATCTCCAAGCCTTGATAGCTATCTTGTTTATTTGCTCATAAACCTGAATAGGATATCCTATCTGCTGGTTGGCAAATCTCCCCTGCCCAAGCAGCATATCTCTATCCCAGGCTGGATTTCCATCTCTCTGATTAATGGCTGCTTGCTCAGTGGCATACTCAATCAAGAAAGCTTTCCAGTCTAAATATTGCCCTGGACTTAAGCAGGCACGGACCAGGCCACTCCAATCACTTGGAGTCATACAATATCTGCTTAATGCTTCCACTTGAGCCATTGTAAAAGAAGCGGTAGTACCATAGGTACGAACCGACTCTGCAAGGGATTTAACTACCTTAAAATCAAGCGGTGCGTTGTACCTGTTCCCTTGTGGCTCTTGGTATACCAGATAAGCAAACTGTAATTCTGTTCTTACTTGTGTCCACATCCCCGGGCAGAAAGATCTCCCTGCTTTCAGGGACTGAACTGGCTGATCTATCTGAGTGGCTTCTGGATATGGAGGAGGAGTCGAAGGCGCCATGGCAACGGCTTTGTTTACACCAGCTGCCACCAGCATGGCTGAAGGCGCTGTAGCAAAGACTCCACCCACTCCGACTGCCGCTGACGTGTCAGGCGCTATAGCAACGGCTCCACCCACACTGACTGCCGCCGACATGTCCTTTTCTTTTACCCTTTTCTTTTCCTTTTTTCTAATAACAGTCCTCTCCAACTGTTCTAGTAGAGCATGTAGCTCTCCTTCAGAATCTGTGCTCTCTGAGTCCTCAAAATCTCTAAAATCTCTAAAATCTGTAAGATCGGGATAGAGAGGAACTTTCTTTTTGCCTCCCTTTTCACTGTCTGCCTGCTCAAATCTTTCGCCTTTGTTACTTTCCTTTTCACTGTCTACTTGCTCAGATCTTTCCCCTTGCAGCAGTTCCAAGGCTGACTCTCCCTCTTTGATTGCATTACAACATCTCTGATCTTCTAAACAACTCCTCACCATTTTCCAAATCAGTCTTACTCCATGCTTCAGAGTCCCTTGCTCCCAAGCAAAATCCAAGTCCCTGCCTAATTTGTCCCAGCAGGATACCATAAGATTCCCGGACACCGCAAACCACGGAGCCACGGAATCACATTCATTCAAAAATCTTTCTAGGGTAGACTTCTTAATCTTCAAATTCCTAGCTAAAAGTAGCTCCTGAAGAGCCAGAAAAATTGGATGTGACTCAGACAATCCCATGATTAAAAATTTACTTTCGGTTCGTAGCTTCCCCGCGAAACTTTACCTTTTGTTCGCTATCTCCGCGAAACTTTACCGTATGTTCGCTATTATCCGCGAAACTTTACCGTATGTTCGCTATTATCCGCGAAACTTTACCTTGTGTTCGCTATCTCCGTGAAACTTTATTGTCCTGATTTATCCCAGGAACTTACCAACGCGTTGCCCCTGACTGCAGGAGTTCTTAGTCTTTTCTGGGTTCCCCGTACGGGCCACCACTTGTCGCGTCCCCCTCGACCAGCAAGGATGACACAACTCACAAAAGCTCTTCTCCAGCAGTTTATTCAGGTCCCTTGAAAACAGTCTTCTGAAATGCCCGGGCAGACTCAACCCACAGGCTAAATACTATATGAACAGCCAATCAAGTAAAGCCACGTGGTGCTATCTTAGAGGCCCACGTATGCGGAAGCAAGCCAGATCAGCGGTCTTTGCCAAATATGGACTTGTTTACCACCGAGAGCGCTCACCATCGGGCTGGTGGAAGGCGGAAACCGGCGCCATCTTTAAGGCGCGGCACATCGCAGCTCTCTACATCTAACCTTAAATGAGAAAAATGTTATATATGTGTTGTATATTAAATATATGTCTCCCTCCATATCTCTGTATCTTTCTTGTTGTAAACTTTCCCAATAATTAGTGATTTATTTTTCTTCTATATATTTTCACATCTACTTTAATGCCATATATACATGTACACTTTTACATATGTATATAAATTTGATCATAAATGAGAGTGAACACATCACTGATCATTTAAACACATGCTTTACTTAACTGGCTTACTATCCATAATGTGATTATCATAAGTTAGACCTGGTTATCTGGAAATGGCATTTTATCTTTATGACTGAAAAATATTATTTACTCTCTTTATATATGCATATATCTGTGTATTTATATATGTGTATATACATCACACATTCTCATCAATTTATCTGTTTTTAGACAAATAGCTTGCTTCCATAGCTTAACTCCTTTTCACAATGTCATAATAATTGTTGATATGCAAAGACCTGTGTGATAATGTTGATCTGGAATTCTTCAGATAAATACTCAGGATTGATTTTTAGTTATTTGACACACTTCCTTGATGATTACCTTAGTCTCTTTGTTAGTTGATTTTGAACAAAGAGATGAGAAACTGTTCTTAGGAAAAACAGCTTTTAATTATGCTAGCAGATTGGCCAAACTTCTGTTAGAAAAAGCCAAACCCTTTATTATAAGAGTTTTTGCTTTTTTGTCTCACATATATGGTGACATATAATTTAATTTGCTATTAAAAAAACATAGTAAGGGATTCCATTGTGAGGACAGATGGAGGGAAAGGCTGCAAGAAAAATATCATGTACCCTCAAGAACATAGATCAGCCTAGGCAACTCCTTCTCTATTCACTGATATTTGGGGGAAGATATCCCCTTCACTGTCCCCTGTTTAATGTTCTGATTCCTTCAGGGTCAGAGAGCAATATACTTTTCTAGGGACTTAAGCTTCCATAGCATCATTACATGACAAGCTGTGTTTTTTGTTTGTATATTTCTTTTATATTACCTTTACCAAAGCCTTAATTAAGTTGGAGATAGAGCATGCAGGTATATATCAGAGTCATAACACAAAATCATAATACTTATGAATGTTTTGAATTTCCTGAAAGTTGAAAACCATCCTCCAAGTAAGTCATTTGGATTTCCCTCTCCATGTCTGTACACGAACAAGAGCAAGTATACAAGATCCTAATATAAAATCTGCTCATGTCCCTCTTCAAGGACGCCTAAAGTGGTTGAACCTATTATGATATTTTAGTGTTTTATATGATATTAATGTATCAAAGAAAAATACAACCCCAATAGTATACCTGGCCAGGGCATCCAACATAGGAGTTGTGACATACTCAGGTATAGTCTCCAAGTGTTGGATGATAGTATTTCTTGAAGAAGGAGTCTCAGCTCACATAAATCTTCCCCCTTTTTCTATATCCTTGTCCTAAAGCACATTGTTTTCCAAATTCCATTTCTCAGAGTAAATTTCATATATATATATTAAAGGATATTGTGATTGACTAACAAGGCAGGGTTAGCAATCTGGGCTCCTGTGATTAAGATTTCCTCATTTTTCTGCACTCCAATCCATTTTGCAGAAGGTGGGTATTGAATGTATATTGACCCTTATACTCACAGACAGAATAAATAGTCTATTGTACATGTAAGTTCACCGAATCTCTCCTTGACTTTTAAAGAGGGTATAATAAGATATAACATGGCCTGCCTTGGTCATTTGATACATGAATCGCAGAAAGATGCTTACAGGACAGAGGAGCTGTAAATGGGATAACAGATTTATAACAATAATATATATATCATATAATACATAATATATAAAAAGATAAAGGAGTGCTAAAACAAGATTTTCATCACATTTCCAGTCAACCTTTGGTGTGGCAGGTGGACCTGTAGCCAAGACTAAAGAAAATATTTAAAATATATAAATGTGAAAGTTTGACAATACATATATAATATATATATAACTACTTTATATATGTATATTTTAATGATGACAATACATAAGGAATGGTTATGAGTTGACAATACATACAGAAATCAACAAAACAGTATACTACTACTTGTTTCATTGGTTGTCAAATTCTCAAGCATCTATTGCATGTAGACTGATCAGCTTCCAGAGTACCAGGACAAGGCTATATAGTCTTCTGGAGCCTGTGCAGAGGGTCAGTCCATACAATATCAACAGGTAAGAGTAGACTCTCAGTCCTGGGAAGCTGGATTTATTCTTTTGTGGGGGCCCCCTATCATATGTTGACTAGTTTATATTCATAGCATCAGTCCATGAGGATTCTCTTTTTGTCCACATATGTTCCAATGTGTGTTGCATTTGTTTTATTAATGAATGCTGTTCTCATTGGAGTGATATGCAATATCAATGTTCTGTTTATTTCATTTCATGTATTTTTATTTATATTTTTAATAATTTTTTTTGGGACACTATCTCACTATGTGCCTCAAGTTTGCCTGGAACTTTCTTTGTTGCTCAGTATAAGTCAGATGTACTTCTTCCTTCTTTCCTAATAAATAAACTGAAAAATTATTACTGCCCAAGTAAGTGATATACAGTTTCCATATAATTTTAATTTCAGGCTTCTGCAGTTAGTTCTATTGTTTCTTCCCACACTGGTACACTTGGAGAAATCTTCCTATGTCTGTGATAGTTTGAACATAGAAGTCATGACTTCTGGGAACCTGTGATTCACTTCTAGCTATATATCCTTCTTGTTTATGTTTGGGACTTTCAATCACAAAAACACTTCCTTTATAAAGATAATTTAAAGAAAAGTAATCACAATGTTGTCATATGTATATTTCAAATCCTTCAAAGAGTGCAAGAATCTAACAAGAAGACTAAAGAGACCCAGTCCTTCTCCTCTAAGAAGACTAGCACAGAGATGAGAATTGATGATCCTGTGCAGGTGTGTGCTTGTATGTTTGCCTGAATGACTGTTTTTTCTTGTGGAAAATATATTAGTCAGAGACTAGTTATTTTCACTTGCCACTTACATCCTTTATGTATGTCCCTGAAGTTGAAGAATTAATAATTTTTACATTCTGGTTAAGACCTGTATGCCAATAGACAAAAGGAACCTTGATGATCAAAGATGGGTGTCGCGTCCCTCTTGACCGGCAAGAACGACGCAACTCGCAAAAGCTCTTCTCAAGCAGTTTATTCAGGTCCCTTGAAAACAGTCTTCCGAATGCCCGGGCAGACCCAACCCACAGGCTAAATACTAAATGAACAGCCAATCAAGTAAAGCCACGTAGTGCAATCTTAGAGGCCCACGTATGCGGAAGCAAGCCAAATCAGCGGTCTTTGCCAAATATGGACTTGTTTACCACCGAGAGCGCTCACCGTCGGGCTGGTGGAAGGCGGAAACCAGCGCCATCTTTAAGGCGCGGCACATCGCAGCTCTCTACAGATGGGTACTACTGGGGAAGATTGAGAAATAGGAGCTTCCTAGAATGCTACTTTACATAACACTGCTTTGAAAAAGTCCTTATAAATGATAATTCTTTCATGGAACTCTTACTTGTAGAAGAGAAATTCTAGCACACTAAAGAATTTGGAATAGGATTTTATCAGTAACAGGAAGCTTATGAACATTAAACACATCATTGAAGAGAAATATATGATCATCCAGCTGAGAACAGGAATGCATTCTGAGAATGGCATCATTGGGCAATTCATGTATAAATCATAGAATGTACATGTTTAGATATGTATATAATAGAGTGCACAGAAAAAGATTTAGCATGCTGGGTTAAGGTTTTTCCCATTAGGTCACAAACATGATACTATACTGACAACACCACTATTATGAAATTTAGTATATATATAGTTTAATACCAGTGTTGTTAATAATGAAACTCTGTCATGTTCAATGCATAGTAAGCTGAGGTGACATATTTAATGTTACTTGAGAGTGTGACACATTTGGTTATACAATTATCATTTCAAATATATAGATAATGTAATACACTATAACATTAAACAAAATGAAAAATATTTAAAATATAATTAATAAGATATTTATTAATATATATATAAATAGATTTATAATATCTTTATTATACAATTATACTTTTAAAGATTTTTCATTGTTTTAATTATATAGTGCAATACATCTTTAATAACCCCTCATCCAACAGAGGGCTAATATCCAAAATTTATAAAGAACTAAACAAAATAAACACCAAGAAACCCAATAATGCAATCATTAAATGCGACACAGAGCTACATTGAGAATTCACTAAAGAAGAATCTCTAATGGCCAAGAGACACTTGAAGGAATTCTCAACATCTTTAATCATCAGAGAAATGCAACTCAAGACAACTCTGAAATTCCATCTCACAGCTGTCAGAATGGCTAAGATCAAAAACTCAAATGACAGCACATGCTGGCGAGGTTATTGAGAAAGGAGAACATTCCTCCATTGTTGATGGGAGTGCAAACTTGTACAACCACTATGGAAATCAGTCTGGTGAAATCTTAGAAAACTTGGAATAGCTCTACCTCAAGACCCATCCATACAACTCCTGTGCATAATCCAAAAGATTCCTCACCAAGCCACAAGGACATCTCCTCAACTATGTTCATAGCAGCTTTATTTGTAACAGCTAAAAACTGGAATCAACCCAGACGTCCTTCAACTGAAGAATGGATAAAAACAAACAAACAAACTGTGGACATTTACACAATGGAATACTACTCAGCTATCAGAAACAAGGAAATCATGCAGTTTGCAGCCAAATGGATGGAACTAGAAAAGCTCATCCTGAGTGAGCTGACCCAGACCCAGAAAGAAGCACATGGCATCTACTTACTTATAATTGGATTTTAGCCATATAATACAGGATAACTATACTACAATCAACATATCAAAAGGAACAGGAACATGGACTTTGTTACCTGTTAGTGAGACATTTTGCCCTAATGTAACTTCCAGATAGGCTCCCAGTGCAAGAGGAAGCTCTTAGCCCTCGTTATGACTGGTGAACTGAAGGAGGCTGAGATGTGGGGGCACCGCACACCAGAGGAGTAGGATAAGGGCAGAGGAGGTATAAGGTGGGAGGGTGGGACCAGGAGGGGTGGAGGGAGCAGGCTATGATGCTGATGTAGCTTGAAGTAATAAATAAACACTTTAAAAAAATAAAATATTTATTTTCAATTTTGTTAATTTATGAACCCAGCTTCTTTCACATCCACTCTCCACTAGAATCTCACTGTAATATGTTTAAGTTTTAGAATACACTAATAATACAATGATGGCATGTAAATGACATACAATTATGAAAATTGTAGAATGATAAAATTGAAGATGTTACCTGTTTAAGTATTTATTACTTGTATTGTTATTTCACAGTACACATATTCTAATTTTTGTAAATTGATCATGAAACATGTCATATAACAGCAGCAGCAATTTTATTCACTTGACGCCTACCACTTTTCTTTTAGCTGAGAATGTAGTGTTATTTTGTTCATTAGAATACCCACATGCATAAAATTCTGCTGAAAATTTTGCCAGTAAAAGGCTATATTGAATCCTTGTGTTTGAAATAAAATACATATTTAAAATTAGAAATGTGAGAAATATATTATATGTATGATAACCACTACAATTTCATTCATCATTTATACATGTACTAGATTTTAAAGTACTTTTATTGTAAGGAGAATTGAGAGGCATGAAAGTTTGCAGGCACAAACCATGATGAATGCCTTTGCATGGTATTCCCAGTTTGGCAACACAGGCCATATTATCTTGAGGATAACTACCATTTGTCTAATGTACTTCAGCCCACTCAATAGGATAGAATTCATGATGGAACTTTAAATCTAGCCAATAACCTATGACTAGAGAGTGCATAGACCCTAGAGGAGAACTTTCTGGAGGCTTCCAGTGCCAGCTTGGGAGGGTGTTTTTGGAAACTGAGGATGGATCTGTGTGGTGTCAGGGAAAGTAAAGCAGCTGACCACCTGTTGACTATCAAGCAAGTGGCCCCTAATAGCTCTTCTTTATGTGTACAGTAACAATCCTGCTTTCCTGAGCAGTGGACTCATTGTTTATTTTATTTAAAGAAATCATAATATCAGCATTACAAAAGCTCCATCATTACAAAAAGTCCCCAATAGTTTCCCTTCCTCATTCCCCCATTCTGTGGGTCAATCACCCTCACAACCTTATTTCTTACTACAAAGCACAATTTCAGCGAGCCTAAAACAAATATCTAGCCTGGCATATCCTGTAGATATGAACATGTGTTAGCAACAATTGTGGTTACACAGTTGTGCAAGGTGAAAGACAGATTAAATATTCGTAGGTATAAGTCTATTCATCAAATAGTACCTCTCTATCAACACACTTTCTTAATTGTAGTGAGGGATGAGTCCATACTACGAAGAAACTTTCCTGATATGTACCTATCAATTTCTGATACCATCTAACCAATAACCATTCTTTAAAATTTTATTCATCACACATAGATTCCCCATTCTTAGTCTCTGTTGATCAGACACAGCTACACAGGAGGAACTCACTGCTCACCACAGCTTCCACAGGCCTACTCAGTGTAACTGCGGTTGTTTCTCTAGGGACATGATTACTTTTTCCCAAAATACCCAGGATTAATGGTCACATCTAAAGAATCAATACAGACAGAAAGAGAAGAGGAGGGTTTTAGCCCTGAAAAGATTATTGAGAAAAACATAGAATCATCAACAGGGCTTTCAGCCTACATGATCCCAGCCTTGCCTGTGACTGACAATGTGAAACTATTTATATTAGCATAAACAGCACAGTGAAAACAAGAAGAGCTTATAGCACATGACCTAGGTAATAGGAATAGAGGTCACCAAATTCACCACAAGTTTTTGCCCAATGGCAAGGAGTTTCCAAGGGCCTTAAAGCAGTAGAATCCCATCAGTGAAGCCCTCATACAACGTTCCCTGCAGATGCTGCATGGCCACCAGCAATTTTCTACTCTCATTTTATTAATCTAATGTAATTTTTAACTTATTATAAGTGTATCTCATCTCTTATTAAAGAAGCTACTTTTCACAGGGACTGAGGCAACTACAGAGTTTCAAAACTGGTCAACTGTAGAGAATAAGTAAATTGTGGTACCTAAATTTGATTGGTATATTTGCCAGGCAATCTCTATGCTTGAGGTTCAGTGAACATTGTGGAAGAGGAATTGCCCAGATTATAACAGTCAAAGGACCAGGACACCTGCTTGTCTTTTCCAGACATAACAAGGATACTGTACCCATTAAATCCCAAGAATATGGTTGCCTAAAAAAAGACTTACTATAATGGCAACACTAGTAGGAATACTATCATGGATAGAAGTTTTATAAGACTACCCCTAGATAAGAGCTACACAAAATTAATGGCTGTTGAAAGATAAAGAATCAATATTTTCCAGAAAAGAGAACTTTGATAAGTTCTCCAACATCAAGTGGCTAGTCTTACATATTTGTACATAAGAACAACATTAGTTGACTTAGAAAGATATTTTGGTGTGGAAAAGTTGGGGGCGTAACAATAACAGTGGCAGAGGTAAAGGTCCTAAGCTTTGACATGGAATAGGTGAATACAGGAGAGGCTGGGGACCCTAGAGGAAGGTGTGGAAGTAATGTAAATACAGTATTCATGTATGAAGTTCTGTAAAAATAAAAGTTTAAAATAACATAAAATTAGAAAGGTAAAATGTCTCTGCTGGCTATTGTTCCCAAACTTGCTGACCTCCATAATCACTGTGATTTTTAAGAAAAAGAAAAAGTAATAGGCACTATTCAAAGACTAGTTCTCTGAGAGTAAAGAAATAAAAATTGCAAAAGGCTTATTTCAGATATCACAAGATTTGGAAAGATTGAACTGAATTCCAAACACAGAAATATATCACTCTTACCACATCATATCATGATGATCATGATCAAAGGCAACTTCATCTCTTTAATGCTGAAATAAATTGCTCAAACTGGTCATGATGTTGCACTTAGTTCTAGGTATAAGTGATTTAAATAACTCCCAAATCAT
>CAJQZJ010000592.1:4316219-4372994 GCA_907164525.1 Lophiomys imhausi
CTTTTTTCAAAGTATATATAACATGATTATCATTAAAAATTGCTTGCCAGAGAAAACCATAAATGTGGATGAAGCCTCCTTGTAGGGAGTTAGATAAATTAAATTAGATTTAGAAAATATATAGGGGTTTCTGATACTGTCTATTAATTCAGGGCATGAAGATCATTATCAGCATGTGGACTAAAACCAGGAAACAAACAGGAGACTTAATAGACTGAAAAACAAGGTTAAAGTCAGGAAAAACAGGAAAGATTCAATAGACTGAAAAACAAGGTTGTCAGAAAAACAGGAAAGACTTAATGGACTTAAAGAAACAAAGTATCTGGCCTGACATTGTTTTCAGCTGCTAAGTGGGCAGAGCCCAAATTAAGCTTAAACAGAGTTCCTCCTATTTAAGGACAATGCATGGAGCCCAAAATGAGAAGAGGCCTCTGATGCTAGAGAGCTTGGAGAGTCCTACTGAAAATAGTGCTGGCCATCACTTGATGGCCAGATCTCCCTGAGGCAGAAAGAAGCTGGTGAGCAAAGAAAGCCTGAGCAAGACTCCAAAAGGTCAAGGACTAAACCCTGTGGCTCAGCTTTTGCCTAGAGGGGTTTGATCTGTCCGAACAGTGGCCTAAAGGAAACTGTGCCTGGCTTTAAGGACTCTGAGGTATAGTGGCAGAGCTGCTGATGCAAAGGGGCTGGGGTCTCCCAGAGAGAAGAAAGCATCAAGCCTTATTTAAGGTGAGACTGCAATAACCAACTTACCCTGACGAACCTGCATCTGAGAGATCCAGAAAAAGGACTGCTAAGTGCGTTAAAGAATCTACAACAAAGAATGTGTTCCTGAAGACTGAGGACCTACCTGCCCCAGAGACTATATCATTCTTAAAGGTTAGAAAAATAATTATCAATAGGTTCAGTGGATAGGTTAAAGGGGTTGAGAAATTTATAGGATTAATAGTTAAGAAATTATTGGTGTTTGTTATAAGTGAATATAGTAATAAATAAATAAGTATTAATAATTAAAAAGTTCAATTACACCTCCTTATTCTGAAAATAGCTGCCTGGAAGAACTTTTTTCACAGGTAGGTCATATCATTGTATGTCTTCCTGATTTTAAATAATAACAACTTGAATTGAAACCATGTTTCACATGACAGATAGAAACTGACTACAGTGTGACATAGTGAAAGTTCTGATTTCTTAAAGCTTATTCATAACTATATGCCTCCTGTGTATCCCAGGGGCAATGCAAACTTCTAGATGAACCATATTTTCTCCTGAGATGCTGTCATGATTATAATGTCAAAAATAGAAGCACTGTTACAAAAATAATATATCATTTAAGGTTTCGCCTGTTTAATAATGCTTTCACAGTCTCTTTGGATTCAACTCAATATCAAAGGACATATTTTTTTCTGTTTAAATAGTTTATATTTGACTTAAACAAAATGGATCAATAAGCAATTGCTATTTTTAAGACTTACTACTTGGGGAAGATCTTTCTTCATACTACTTCAACACCTTATGAAAAGAGAAAGAAAGCAGTGATGTAAATATAGAAGACTTGCAATATCTATGTCAGCACTAAATGTTGGAGGAGATAAACTAATCAGTATCAAAGAACTTTGATGGATTACTAGAGATAACTAGAAATAACTCTATGCCAATAGATTGAATAACCTCAAAAGGGGGGCGCTTTTTTAGACAAACACAGTGTATTAACACCAAATAGCAAGGAAAAGGAAAAATCATATATTATGACAAGTAAGTGGATTTATGAAATCAGTGCCTCTCTGGATGAAAATTCATGTGTCTAATATATTCACTGGTAAATTCACAACGCAGGATATACTAAAGAGACTTATTGTCCATGTTCTCAAATTCTGTGAGAAAAAATATAAGCCAATATTATAAGTGAATGTAGCTGAAAATAGTTATTAAAGAGCCAGCAAATTAAATATGCACCATATTAGAAAGATCACACTGCTAGAGCAGGTAGGATTGTTTAAGATTATAAGCATATATGGATATATATATAAATCACCACAAAAGAGATGGAGAAAGATTTTAAGAACCAGAAGTGGATGTCAGCAGAAAAACAGTATTGGGGCATGTATGACATGGTCATTGCACACATGAACTCACAACAGCTATGACTGCATGCTTATGACATTAACAAGATCAAGTCAATAAAAATACTGTCACGGGTATTGGAGAGTATCATGAATTACCACCCATAAATCAGGAGCTACTGAACATGTGGATACTACATTTTCTTTATTAATTTGGACCCTGAGAATATGTTCATGCTCTGGTATATTGTCCTACACCAATGTTTATAGAGGTAGCAGTAAGAGAACTCAATAATAGAATTTTCTTAAAGGAACAAAAGACTTTGTGACTGAAACATGTTATACAAAAGGGAATGTAGAGAAGAAATTGGAAGGGAGAAAATTGGGAAGGAAACAGATGAGATTTGATAAAAACACCTTATAAGCATATATAATGGAAGCTGAGTTGAATATAGAACTTTAAACTCATGGAGATGGTTGGATAGTAGAATGTTAAAGTCAGTTGCCAAATACATATGGACTGGACATTGAGAATGCATGCTAAGCCTTATAATTCTCATAATTGTGGCCTAATTATTTTGTTGTTGTGTATTGTATTTGTTATTATAAGAGAAAGAGCCATTTGTTGGATTGAAAGGGGGAGCTGTTGGGGTAAAAGATATACATTAAGTCTCAGAGTTAAATTTTGAGTTGTTTAGGAATCAACAGGGTGTTCTGGATCTAAGAAGGTGTTTTTAAAATTGTGAGGCAAGTTAGTATGAAAGCTGAGTTAGATATAGAACTTTAAACTCATGGAGATGGTTATATAACAGAATGTTAAAGTCAGGTGCCAAATACATATGGACTGGACATTGGGAATGTATGCTAAGCCATATAACTCTCATAATTGTGGCCTACTTATTTCTGTTGTTTTGTATTGTATTTATTGTTATAAGAGAAATAACCATTTGTTGGACTGAAAGGGGGACCTCTTGTGGGGGGAGGAGATATACTTTAAACTAAAAAAAATAAAAATAAAAAGGGTAGAGGATGGGGGAGTCGAGGGGGAAGAGGGTGGAAGGGTGGGACAGGAGGGGGGTGTAGGGAGGGGATTGTGATTGAGATGTAACTTGAAGAAAGAAAATAATAAATTATAAAAAAGAGAAATATATGTAGGACAATGTTCTATAGTTAAAAAAAAAGGAACTGGATGGAGGTGTGTATGGGGAGGGTGGGAGGATGGTACCAAAGGGGAAAGTAGGGAGGGGATTATAATTGAGATGTAACTTGAAGAAATAAAAAATAAATAAACAAAAATTATCAACAAAATGTGATATATGTAATGTAACTCATTAGCATAATAGCCACAATATTTTGATAGCTTAAAGAGTTGCAAAGCATATTCTGATAATTGTTCACAATCTTTTGCTGATAAATACTTTTAACAAAATA
Source organism: Lophiomys imhausi (assembly GCA_907164525.1). NCBI lineage: Eukaryota > Metazoa > Chordata > Mammalia > Rodentia > Muridae > Lophiomys > Lophiomys imhausi. The sequence continues at coordinate 4,319,711 of CAJQZJ010000592.1, forward strand.
AAAGTAAGGAGACATACCCTCAAAATCATAAAGCTCAAATATCAAAAATCCATCACTAACTTCATATTCAACATTGATAAGAGGAAATCTTACAATATTTGTCAACTCAAAATCATAAGATTCACATGCATGTCCTCAGGTTGCATCAGAAAAAAAGAGTTATTGGAAGAGGGAACTCTGTCCAAACATCACTGTGTAAGCAACACTGATGCAGCTAGCGTGGAAAGTGGTTTTCATTGATATATTTTTTTTTGAAAAAATTACACCTAGGTAAATAAACATTCATCTATACTTCCTTATGTTACCCCCAAACTGACTGATTCACTTGGAAAACACTTGGCAGGAGTTATATAAAGGTCATAACTAAAAACATAAATACAAATCATTAGAGCATAAAAGAGAACTTTATTGGTAAGAAATCACAGTCTACTAATAGTCAGCTGCAGTGTTAAGAATGTTATACCGTGTGATTAATTTTCAATGAACTAAGGGGTAAAGGTGGATGTTCCCAAGTAGTAAATTAAATCAACCATATTTCACAGTGTAACAAATATCTCAAAATGAATTAAAAGACTTAACAATAAATCCCCAAATAATAAATCTTTGAGAACAAAAGCAATGGATAAACACCATGATTTGATTGTGGAAACGATTTTACTTTTTGATGTAACAAATAAAGCTTAAAGATATTAGCAAAAGTAAGCAAATGTTGCCACAAGCTAAGCATTTCCTGAATATCAAAAGAAATGATCAATAGATGCATTCTGTGAAAGAGGAGAAAATATTTGCAAAGAGTACATCAAAATTGTTAAGCAAAATACCAAAGAAACTCAAGCAACTCAGTCATAAAATTGTCAATTGTAACAATATAAAAGATGTCCATTTAAGGTCAAGGACCTAGTCTCTTATCTTAGCATTTTGACAAATTATATGGCTATGCACTTACTACTACCCACTGCAAAGAAATTGCTTGATCAAGTTTGAAGTCAGCCAGAGCCTATGTATAAAAAGAAATACATATAGATGATTTGATATCATGATTATTTAGCACAGTAACATGTCTTTCTCACCTTCCTACTATGATCAGGTTTAGGGAACATCATCAAAGATGAAGCAGAAAGAATATAAAAGCCAGAGGATGGGAAATAGTGCTGTGTATAGTGGTACATTTTCTGGATGTGACTTGGGTACTCCACTCATGAAATCACAGCAGCTACAGTTACTTGCACAAAACCTGCACTATTCAAGGTTGTCAAATTCTAGCACTAACAAAAGAGAATTTTGCAAGACCCTACTCCTTACTTAGTAACTATTGGCAGTTGATAGCTGCTGGAGGATGGCAAATCATTCCTTTTCATAAATGCTTTTTTTGAGTTTATAAAATGATAATATCATTTCCCTATTCCTTTCCTCTTTTTAAGCCATTATCTATACCCATCCTTGCTCTTTTTCAAATTTATAACCTCTTTTTTTGAGGGTTTTTCAGCCGGTGGTAAGTTTTCTATGTTATACTGGATTGTCCCACATACATGTGCAAATGGGAAGTTATATCTAGACATAATAATTTGTCAAGTTTATAATAATAAATATCAGAAGGAGAGACAGTTCAACTGTTAGGAGAACTTACTGCTCTTCAGGAAGAGCCAAGTTCTATTTCTAGCACCTACATGGTGCCTCACAAATGTCTGTAATTCCAGTTTCAGAAGTCTAATACCATCTTCTGGCTTCAAAGTGAACGAAATCTACACACAGTACACATATATACATGCAAGCAAAACACTCATACAAATTAAATACAATAAATAAATGTTTAAAAGTAAATAAAAAGTTAAAACAATATGCACTTAGGAAAGGAGAGTATTTGGAGGTATACCATGGTAATTGGAGGGAATCAAGAGGGATGTATATAATCATATGCTTATCAGTAATTAAGAAAGATTATTTAAAAAAATTAAATTGTGAATAGATGCTTTTCAAAAGATACATAAAAAGGGCCCACATGTATAGGGGTTAGATAAATTAGATTTAGAAAATATATAGGGGTTTCTGATACTGTCTCTTAATTCGGGGCATGAAGAGCATTATCAGCATGTGGACTAAAAACAGGAAACAAACAGGAGACTTAATAGACTGAAAAACAAGGTTGAAGTCAGGAAAACAGGAAAGACTTAATGGATTTGAAGAAACAAAGTATCTGGCCTGACATAGTTTTCAGCTGCTAAGTGGGCGGAGCCCAAATTAAGCTGAAACAGAGTTCCTCCTATTTAAGGACAGTGCATGGAGCCCAGAAAGAAGAAGAGGCCCCTGATGCTAGAGAGCTCCAAGAGTCCTGCTGAAAAAAGGGCTGACCATTGATGGCCAGCTCTCTCCCTGAAGCAGAAAGAAGTCGGTGAGCAAAGAAAGCCTGAGCAAGACACCAAAAGGCCAAGGATTGGACCCTGTGGCTCAGCTTTTGCCTGGAGGGGTTTGATCTGTCCGATCAATGGCCTAGGGGAAACTGTGCCTGGTTTTAAGGACTGAGGCAGAGCAGCTGAGTTCCTGATTCAAAAGAAGTAGGTTGGCCTGCAGATGGCTGGGGTCTCCCACAGAGAAGAAAGCATGAAGCCTTATTTAAGGTGAGACTGCAATAACCAACTTACCCTGACGAACCTGCATCTGAGAGATCCAGAAAAAGGACTGCTAAGTGCGTTAAAGAATCTACAACAAAGACTGTGTTCCTGACGACTGAGGACCTGCCCCAGAGACTGTATCATTCTAAAAGGTTAGAAAATTAATTACCAATAGGTTTAGTGGACAGGCTAAAGGGGTTGTAGGAATTTATAGGATTAATAGTTAAGAAATTGCTGGTGTTTGTTATAAGTGAATTTAGTAATAAATAAATAAGTGTAAATAATAATTTAAAAGATCGGTTACACACAGGTATGTAAAATATGTTAATAAACATAACTAATGAGGGAAAAGCAAATTAAAACCATAGCAACTTGTCAAGACACACCTATCATTATGCTTAAATGAGAAAAATAGGTCAAAAGATAGATGTTAGAAGGTGTGAAAATTGAGCCCTTTTACACTGCTGTGATTATGTAAAATAATATAAGTATATAGAAATAGAAAAGCAATTCACTAAAATTAAAAAGAAATGCAATCTGGCCCTAGAGGCATTGCAGATGTGGCTGCTGTGTCACATGTGCATCAGTAGGTGGCAGAGACAAGAAAGGCTATCTTTACATTCAATGTTCTGATCTATGAACATCTGAATGAATAGTAGCCTAACATTCTTGGGAGTGGAGACATCGGATACAGCACCATGTTGGTGCCATAGGGCCCAGAAGGGGAGATAGCCTGTGTCAACCCCTACTCCAGCATCAGGCAAGTACTAGATGAGCTCCAGATAAGAAGCAAGCCAGAGACTAGTACCCCTGTCTGGCCTTGATTGAAGGAGTTGTTGGTTAGCCAGCCCTAAGGGAGTGAGTATAGAAGAGCCAGACCTGTCTTCTGTCTGCTTTGTGGTGGTGTTAGTGAGGGAACGATCCCCTCCCCTCCCTTTGGCTCTTACCACCATTGGCGAATGGGAGATCTGGCCCCATGGAGTAAAAAGACCAGGAGAGCTGTCCCTGCCCCTCACATGCTGCAAATCTTGGGAAAGCAGGTGCTGCACCTTGCCTGGGAAGCACACTACAACTGGCCCTGGATGTGGGAGTTGTGGGTGAATCAGTCCTGAGTGAATAAGTGTGAGAGAGCCAGCTCTGCCTTTTGTCTGGTAGACTAGAGATCTGGCCCAGATGGGGTCTCAAGAGCATTGGAGCTGTCCCAGTCCCTAATATGCTACAGCGTTTGGGAGAGCAGGCCCTGCACCTCGGCTGGGCAGCACGCTACAGCTGGTCCAGGATAAGGAGGCTGTGGGTAAGCCAGTCCTGTAAGTATGTGAAAATCAACCTTTCCTTCTGTCTGCTTTGTGGTGTTGGCCAAGGAGACATCCCCTTTAATCTCTTGCCCTCACCACAGGTAGCAGTCAGGAGAGTTCCCCCTTATGGGGTCATGAAAGAAGGAGAGCTGGTCTAACCCCTTACCTGCTGCAGCACTCAAGAGAGTAGGTCCTGCAAGTGGATGTTGCAGGACCAGAACCAGGGCTTTGAGTTGGCCCACCCCAACATAAACCGGACAGATGAACTTGTGGAGTGCATGAAGAGGCCAGTTCCACAACCCAAAACTATTGGATCTCCATGACACAGGACAATTACAGCAAATCTGAGAGGAGTCCCTGTGCGGTTTCAATATTGACAAAATAGCAGAAACCAGAGGCCTCATAGCAGACCAAGGAGTCATTATAATGAACATTTCCAAGCAAAAATGTGTGGATAACATGGAATAGTGTGAGATACACCGAGACACACTACAGCTTCCACAATGAGATTTTCTTTTAATGTGGGGGCAGGTTGCACGTGTGGAGGTTAGGTCTGAGGGAAGGTACGAGATGAAGCAGGGTGTGTGAAATTCACACACACACACACACACACACACACACACACACACACAACAATGAAAAAAAAAAGTTAAAAAAAAGAAATACAAGTGATAATAGGCTATCTCTGATACTGTAACACTTGGGAGGTTCAAGATTATATTCAAGTGAATGATGAGTTTGGGCCATCTTGGGCTACAAGAGATTCTATCTTAAACACACATGCACACACCTACACACCCCCGCCACACACACACATGCTGCCATATGATCAAGCAATCACACTTTTCTCTGTCTCTCCAATGGATGGAGTCACTATCTTGAAGAAATATTTGTATTTTCCTGTCTATGGCTGTATTATTAACAATACCGAAGATATTAGCACAACCTAAATATTTGTGGACAGAAATAATGGGTTACTAGTCAGACATTGGAAAGAAGAAAAACCTACTATCAGCAACCTATTATCAGCAACATGGATGAATCCAGATTTTCTTGCTCAGCTCAGTGAAATAAGTCAGACACAGAATGAAAAGTGGATACTGTTTGATTTCATGTATGTAGGAGTCTAAGAATATCTGACAAAGAGCGGAAATACACATTGGCATTGTAGAACAGAAGAAGTTAAGAAATAAATGTTCATTAAATGGCACAAACTTATGTTGATAATAAAAGTTGATCTAGAGACCTAAAGTATATAGCATGGTGATTACAATAAATACTGAGCATTTGATAAAATGTTAGATCCTAAGAATTTAATGCTCCCTGACTCCAATGGCATGTAGTGTTAGGGACATTAATTAGCATGACAATAATAAACATTTTGTAATTTACCTATCTATATATGTACATATCATGTTTCATGCCTTGAACTTAAACAACTTTGTCAATAAAACTGACTGAAAATGTGGGCATTCTTCTGTCTTCAGCAATGAAATATATTGTTATTGTAAATGCAAAATTGAACCTTAAAATAATGACTCATTTTAGGAAGATATTTTATATTAGTATATTCCCAGAAAAAAAAACACTGTAGATAATAAAATGAACATAGTAATCCCTATTCCAACTGAATAGATGAAAACAGACAAAATAAATGCCTACATCCCACGATTCAGATAATGAAACCATATTAAATAAAAGTGAAAAAAATACAATCTCTCTTGTGAGCCTCAGCAATGAAATGAAGGTTCACAGGGAATAGTTTATGTTATTGCTAGTGCCTATCAGTCTCCTTAAATCACCAACTGACTTGCTTTAGTTGTTCCAACATTAGTAAAAGATCATAATAGTCAGTCAGGAATGAGAAAGTCGAACAAAGCAGGACATGAAGGTGCTAGGCAAGTGTATCCTCAGGTGTGGTTCCAAGTTTTAAGAGAGCAATTACTCCAGCATGTTGAACACAAGCTGTGGCATGTTAATGGTCTGCTCCTAAGAAATCCTACCTCAGTCAGTAGCATAACTGATATTCTCATCATTTTCTCTTGTTGAACATATTTTGTTTTTAAGTTGTTACTTAAGTTTCTTCTGTCTCTGTCTCTGTGTGTGTGAAAGAGAGGAAGAGTAGAAGGGGGGAGAGGTGGAAAATGTGAGAAGAGGAAAGTAAAAGAAACTAAATTGCTTTTTACTTTATACCCCCTTAATTAGGCATTCTTCCTAATGATGGGACTTCAGGGTGATATATGGCGCATCTCTGTAGCAACCCACTTACTTTCTTGAGTCTTCCATCATTTTCCTGAGGCGCTCTAAGACCCTCACAGGTGCTCTTGTATGGAAGAGGCCACCTCCAGATGAAACCTCCTCTGTTAAAATTAAATGATAAATTAAACTCTTTAACACAGCTTGATTGCCAGCAGGGGTTAACCAAATTTCAGTTAAATTAATTGCCTAATGCATTTTAGAGTAGAGAGACTTTTTAAACAACGTGCTTTCCTTTAATTCTTCATTTTTATCTATCTACTACTGAAAAGGAGGACAAAGAATAAACAACAACAAAAGTAATTTTGATTCAGAATTGCAATATTGAAATGAGACAAATTATATTTAATCTGTTTTATGTTATAGATTAAAATTGGGATAAAAAGTCAGTAGGAATATCTTGTATTAATATATTAATTATATTAAATTAATTGAGAATGTATATCCATCTAAAAATATACCATAGAGATTTCTGAACAATATAGTGTGGTTGTGATCAATATATTTGGTTAATTAATATTTCAATGCATCATTTCTTCTATCAGGAGTTTTATAACTAAAGAAACACATCTATATCAAATAGTACACAGAAAAAGAGAAAATGTTTATAAGTGCCTCATAATAAATAACTAATAGAATTATTTCGAATGAAGAACAACACATATAGGTAATAACACTATGATGACAATGGACATATAATACACTAGATTGTGAATGATATCTTGAAGGCTATCGATTATGTCAGTTTCATTCTAGATGGCACTTAGTGATTTTTGCATAATAAGTGAAAAAAATGTTGTACATTAAGTGTATTTTTACTAGGACTTACACAATTGAAGACTACAGGTGACTTGGACTAATTATCCCCTAGAGAGCATTTGTGTGTGTGTGTGTGTGTGTGTGTGTGTGTGTGTGTGTGTGTGTGTTTGTGTGTGTGTATGTGGTTCATTGACATTTTTATGTAGGCATAATTAAAAGAAGAAGAATGCATACAAAATATTACCTATTACCTTATTTTGTTATTTGGTCATCTGAAGACTATACATACATTTGCATCCTGTAAATACCATGAATAATATTTGTTTTCAATTTGTTTAGAAAAGTATGGGGTTGCTGTTTCGTATAATAATTTTATGTTAAGTGTTTGGTGTTACAAACAAACTTCTGTACAGTGAATGATATTTCACATTCCTGTTAGCAATGCATAAGAATTCTCTAAATCCTCTCTAAATCTAATTTTTTTTGTTTCAAGTTTATTTTTATTTTGCTACTACTCTAAAAATAATTACTGTGTTTCTGTAAAATATTATAACATTGTATTTTAATTTTATTTTGCATTTAATTAATTACTAATAGTTTTCAATAGTTTTCACTTTCTAATGTGCTCAGTGATCATACCTATATAAATACATGTATGTATATATATGTCTGTGATCTTTATATAAATATGTACATATTATGCAATTTGCAGCCAAATGGATGGAACTAGAAAAGCTCATCCTGACTGAACTTATGACTCAGAAGGATGCACATGGCATCTATTCACTTATAAACTAATTTTAGCCATATAATACAGGATAAGTATACTACAACCAATGCACCAAAGGGAACAGGAATATAGACTTTGTTTCCTATCAGTGAGACACTTTGCCCTAGTGGTGCTGCCTTGTAGGCCTCCAGTGTATGAGGAAGCTCTTGACTCTCATATGACTGTTGAACTGGGGCAGGGGACTGTTATGTAGGAACACTCCACTCCAGAGGAGTGGGATGGAAGGGATAGGGGGTAGAGGGTGGGAAGGTGGGACTAGGAGGGGTGGAAAGAGGACACTGAGATGGAAATGTAACCTGAAGTAATAAATAACTTTAAAAAAATAAAGAAATAAAAATAAAATTTTTATTTACTTGTTGAAAAAATGTGCTTTATGTGACTATGCTATAGGATGTTTTATTTGTATTATAGTCACTAAAATATTTTAGGTCCTTTTTTGTTGTTATTTTTGAGATTGTAATTTAGTTATGACACATCTCCTTTCAACTTCTTTCTCCCAAATGACCACCATATATATACTCCTCTCTGCTATCCTTCAAATTCATGGCCTCTTTATTTACTAATTAGTATTGCTTGCATATATAACATTTCAATCTGTATCATGTTAATTGTATGCATGTTTTCAGAGCTGATCTTTGGCACTGCACAACCAATTGGTGTACTCTTCCTTGGAGAGGGCCACCTCTCCCATCCCAGCTTTACACAACTCTCTGTATATAGTTCATTGTATGGAGTTGACACTTCCTGGTACTCATTTTAACTAATTATTTAATAACATATTTAGATCATATCCTTTCTCCTCTGGCAACTTCTCCAAGAGCCTATCCATTTTCCTTCTCATACAACTTCATGTTCTTTTTCCCCTTATCTTCTCCAAAGAAACAAAGAAAGAAAAAGGAAGGAAGGAAGGAAGGAAGGAAGGAAGGAAGGAAGGAAGGAAAAAAAGAAACCAAACCAAAAAAAAATGAGAAAGCAAGCTCTCTAACAAGTGATGTGATAAAAATAATAAAATAAAAAGCACACAAAATTGTGGAAATTGTTTTGTGTTTTCCAAGTAGTGGAAGGAGGAGACCTGCCTCTGGAGTATCGTTGATACATCTAGTGACACTTATCTGAAGAAAACTGATTTTCACTTTCTCAGCTGGTATCAATCAAAGAGTTTTTTGGTTAGGGGTGCAACTTTGCATTCACATACCCTTTCTCTGTGGTTGTTCTTTCCTTCCTTCTTTCCCTCGTTCCTTCGTTCCTTCCTTCGTTCCTTCCTTCCTTTGTTCATTCGCTCCTTCCTTCCTTCCTTCCTTCCTTCCTTCCTTCCTTCCTTCCTTTCTTTCTTTCTTTCTTTCTTTCTTTCTTTCTTTCTTTTCCTTAACCAGTTCCATCACCTCTCATCACCTCTGCTTCTTAACAATTTTTTTTTCTTGTCTCTTCTTCCACATAGTTCCCTGAGCCTTGAGGAGAGCAAGCAGCTTGGTACAGTCATCCTTTAGTGGTTTGAGTAAGAATGCCCTTTATAGGCTCATATATTTGAATGTTTAATCACCAGATAGTGGAACTGATTGAGAGAATTTCAAAGATTGGGAGATATGGCAGTGTTGGAGTAGGAGTGGCTCTCTCTCTCTCTCCCTCTCCCTCTCTCATCTTTTTGTGTCTGCTTTTGTATCAGGATGTAGCTCTCAAGTACTTCTCCAATATCATGCTCTTTTACAGGCCACTATTCTCCCCCACTGTGTGATTTGGACTAAAATTCTGAAACTGTAAGCAATCCCCCAGTTAAATGCTAGATTTCTCCTAAAATACTAGATTTCTCATATGCTCATGACGTATCTAGTTTCAGAATATTGGCCACTTTAGCATTGTCAGTACGAGTTCCTTCACATGAAGTAGAATTTAAATACACCAAAAGGTGGTTAGTTACTCCTGTAACATTTGTATCACTATTGCACCAATATATCTTTCATGTAGGTTGCAGTTGTATGTTACAGGGTTTGTAGTTAGGTAATATTGATTGTTAGGGACCAACACTAATAATTCTTCAAATTAAAATATGCTTGTTTGCTAATAAATGATTTTCTATTAATCCAAACCTACGAGTAACAGTAGAAAAACCAAAGTCAATTACAAGCAAGCAATAGTATTATCTACAAAGTGGAAAACAGCTATCCAAATGGGAAAAATAATTCTTCGGTAACATTAGTGACTAGTTACCATGCAATGTGGGGTCTAATGCACCAAAAAGAAATCGGCACTAAAAAAAAACCTGTAGTGTCAAGAATAGATTATATCTTGTTGAGTCATTGGCCAAAGGGGCCCCCTTCCATAATTGCACAGACTATTGCCAATGCTCACAGAGACCGAATCACCAACCAAAGAATATGCATGACTGGACCTAGGCCCCCTATGCATATGTAGCAGATGTTCACTTTGTTCTTCATGTGGGGCGTCTAACAATTTGAGCAGGTGCTGTTCCTCACTCTGTAGCCTGCCTTTGGATCCCTTTCCCAAAGCTGGATTGCCTTGTCTAGCCTCAGTAGGAGATGATGCACCTAGTCCTTTTGGGATTTGATGCACTAGGGTGGGTTGGTACCCAGAGTAGGCCTCCACTTTCTCAAGGAGTAGGGAAGGGAAGAAAGCAGGAGGGGGTGAAGAGGTGGGAACGAGGCTTTGGCCAGGCTGCAAAGTGAATAAATAAATAAATTAATGGAAAAAAAACAAGATCAAGACATTTCTACTACTTTGGCATTTCCTATGACTTCCCATATTATGTTTACCATACTATGTCACCAACTAGTGCAGGAGACATCAAGGATTAGTATATTGCTAAGGACAGACCTTGGTACACAGGGTATCTTAGGAGAGGATGCAGCGCTGGTCATTCCTCATTTCTTACTCTTCCAGGATGGTAGTCTGGTTTAGGGGTTGGTAGCCTGCCCTTAGCATCTATAATAAAAAGACTGATGATCCCTGCCTGCAAGTAATTTTTAAAGGGAGCTAGATATGGGAGAGAGAGACAGAGAGACAGAGAGAGAGAGAGAGAGGAAGGGAGGGAGGGAGGGAGAGAGAGGAGGGAGCTATTGTTTTTCCCCTGTAGCTCAGAGCAAGTTTTTTTGCTGCTAACTATCTGACTTAAAATGAACAACTTTTTTCCTTTGACTGGGGCTGCAGAGCCCTTTGTTCTGTAAATTGACTTTGGCCTGAGAGCTCAGAAGTCTAAAGTACACTTTGACCAACTTATCTCAGAAGTTGATGGTGGAGCTCTAAGATTTATACCTGGTCGATGAGTTACATGAAAATAACGAGAAAAGTATAGGAAAAAACTTTCACACACCTACTCACACACACAGAGAGAAACCTGAGGAAGCGAGGATACAGTGACACATTTATTGTGGTGATTACCCTTTTTAAATTTTGAACAAGGCCTCGAGGCCTCTCCACATCAAAGAATTGTCTCATGGTTAAAAGGCATTTATGACAATGACAAACAAAACCATTGCAATAGGAGGGCACTTATCAATTGCTTTTCTACACACAAGTTAAGTTTAAAATAACAATATATTATGCCAAAGCTGATAAGGTATAAGGATTTACAATAAAAGAGTTTGTGTATTTTGTCATTAAGATTTATGCTAAATTTAGGCATTCCTTGGTAGCTTCATTATCTCCTGAGTTCATGGAAATTATAGAGTCCTTAATTGGCTTTATGGCACACCCAGAGTTCCGTATTATCATCTCTAGAGTGAAAGCTTATCTGAGGTCATAAATCTGTCTCAGGCCTGTCTCCTAATGAGATACACAGTGTTTGGCAAGAGTATTTATTACAGCAATATGTTTCCTATTAACTACCTAACTTCTTTAACTTCTAAAAATGTTTGACTGAGTCAGGCAGTTTGAAAAACTCTTATCAGGAATAATAAAATCACCTTTATAGGACTCCCCTGTGAAATCTGATCAAACACGGAGAGTGGCACTTAGTGATGACAGGTAAAAGGAAAGGGGAAGTGTTAGTATGAAGCAACTTTGGGGTGCATCTTCAGCGCAGACATTGTAAAACACTGGTTAGCTTTCCAGGAAGCTTACATGTTTAGTGAACCCCCTTTTCAGAGAGCTTCTGACAGTGCTTAAACACTGCATGTTGAAGGGGGGGGGCTGTCTGTGATGTTCAAGAAGAAAGACTAGCAGTTGGATACAAAGAGAGGAGTCTCAAGTGCATCTGGCTCCTGACAGTTTGTTATACAAAGCATAGATTCATGCTAGCCAGTAGATACTGTAATTTTATGACATATGATGAATATTTTCTCACTATTATATGTTTTTATTAATTCTGGTATGCCTCATTACATACTTTGACTACTCACCCTGTTCAAAATTTCCTTCTTACTAACATGAATAATTCGATCTTTTGAATTTCACCTCCAGTGTAATAAACTCTTATCTTGCCTATTTACACTGTCAGCTTCTTTGGATTTTTTTTAAACATATTCTGTACTTGTGTATAATTTTTTGGGGGGAGTTTAAGTCTTGCAGATTGGCCTTAAAAATCATACTTGTGCTTATGAACATTGTGACATACTTTACTCAACATTCAGTAACGTTAACATTTATCTTGAAAATATCTATCATTTGTTTTGTATCTATTTTCAAGTTCCCAGTTTCTGAGTTTTATTTTCTATACTTATTGCTATATACATGACAATGTATGTTATATATCAAAACAAGACCACAAGACTGGAACTAGTGACTCATTATTCTCTTATATTTTTAGAATTTATTCCAAATTGAATACTATACAATTCCTACCACCAGTCCCTTATTTATTTCCATATAGTCTACTGCTTCCTAGTCCAAAACAAAGGGCTTTGTTTTCTTTATTTAAATGTCATCCCAGATGATTCAAATTTGTTATGTGACAGTCTTTGAACTTTTGCATTCTTTAAACTCTGGAGCTTTCAGCATTTAGCTTTCATTTTATCAAATGCTCTCTTAATGGAAAATTAGACAAACCAAAAAGAAATAGAATGCAAAATAGCAACAAAATGCTCTAAATGACATGTAAATAGCAACATATGAGTTGATATTAATTCTAACTTTAAAATAATTTTCAGGGATATCAACATATATGATAGATGTTGATATCTATCTAATAACAAATTAATAGATGACTATTGATTAGATATTATAATCATAAATAATGCATTTATTTAGCTGGAAACATCATTCTTATGTCAAAACATTTAACCCACAGCATAGGCATAGATCACCTGAGGTGTACGGCATTGGGTTGTAAATGTACATACATTGTGTTAATTTCTAGTTTTTTCTTCTAAATTTTTTCTCCTCACAGTCTCCATTATAATTTTTTGTCTACTTTGTGTTATTTTTGTATATGTATGTGCATATTAATATGTCGTCAGGAGCACATGTATGCAAATACATGGAGTTCAATCTCAGGTGGTTTTTATTCTTTAGGTAACATCTACCTTGTTTCACTCCACTCCCCCTCAACAGGATACCTTTTTGGAATATAGGACTCACTGATAAGAATAAAGCAAGTGATTAGTGAGCCCCAGAAATCCTCTCAACCTCCACAGTGCCATGAATGCAAGCACTTCTGAGCCAAGCATTTTTAAATTCTTTTTTCATACAATGTATCCCAACTACAGCCTCCCTTGTTGGGGTAGTGTTAAGCATTCTAAATATTAATTAATTGGTCCTGTTTGCTGTCTGTTACTTACATTGACTCTGATTGGTTAAGTAAAATGCTGAGACCTGAGATTGGGCAAAGACAGAGAAAGGTGGAACTTCCTGGGATCAGAGCAGGAAGCCTGCTTTTAGACAGAAGACTCAAGGATTCCAGCCAGGAGCAGCAGGGAGGAGGCACACACCATGGGATGGAAAAAGGAACCTCATTCCACATGGCCAGGAACATCGGCATATCGTGGAGAATGGCAGTCCAAGGGGACATATGTATATATGGGGTCATATTTGGGTAATAGAATTAAGAGCTAGCTTAGATGGGCTAGGATTGCACAATTCAGGCCAAGGCTTGTTAAAATCCGCCGGTGTCTGTGTGTGTTCATTTATAATGGCTGCTTAAAGATTAACAGCAGCAAATCAATTAACAATAATGTAAATACTGGTTAAATAGTTTAATTAGCTATATATTTTTTTACACTCCCTCTTCTCCTCTCCTCTCAATCCCACTTTCTTCCCCTCCCACTAGCCCAGAGATCCTCCTTTACCCTTCAGAAAAAAGCAGGTGTCCCAGTGATATCAACTGAATTCGGCATAACAAGATGCACTAAGACTAGGCATATAGCCCCATATCAAGGCTGACAAGACAGTCTAGTGGGAGAAAATAGGTCCACAATCAGCCAAAAGAGTCAGAGACATGCCAACTCCCATTGTTAAGAGTCCAACAAAATCCTCAAGCTAAGTAACCCCAGCATGTATGCAGAGGGCCTGCTGCAGATCCATGCAGGCTCCATAATAGCTACCTCAGTCTCTGTAAGCCCCTATATGCCCTGCTTAGTTGATTCTGTGGGCTGTGTTCACATTGTGTGCTAGATTCCTCTGGCTCCTACAATCTTTCATCCCTCTTCTGCAGACTTCACCAAGCTGGCTTAATATTTTGCTGTATTTCTTTGTATCTATTCCCATCAACTTCTGGAGGAAGTCTAACTGATGACTGGGCTAGGCAACAATCCTAAAAAACGGGATTAGATTATGGAGGGAGTGTTGGAGGATAGAGCATGAGGAGAGATTACTGAAATAAGTGGGCACTTAGAGTGTGGTATGGAAACTTCCTGAAATCTATTCAGTTTACCATAATGAGAACTCTCAGTAATAGAGAATATGGAGCCTGAACCAGTCATCTTCTTAACCAGGCTAGGCTCCCAGTAGTCAGACTGAGTCACCAATCCAGCCACAAAAATCTTTGATCTGCAACCTTCTCCCACTGCTAGATGCTCTGAGACAAGGTAGATTATGGGAGTACCCAAGCAATAACTGGTACAACCAGAGGCCCATACCATGAAAGGGAGCCCATGCCTGATACTGCCTAGGTGGCCAGGATACAGAAGCTGGATGCCCATGAGACCTAGAATAGAACCAACCATAATTGACAAAAAAGTGTAGAAATTCCTAATGATATACTGCTATACACATAGGATCTGTGCCCATCTTTTAAATATGGATTTTGGGACTTGAACCCTGCTCTTTATACTTGCATGTAAGCACTTTGCTGACTGAGGCATCTCCCTAGAACTTAATTTGTATACTGTGTCCTTTTAGGCAAATTTTCATGTTTTATAGTATGTTTGTCTTTTTTCATATTTTTATGAATGACAAAATCAATGAAATTATCATCTGTCAGTCTTAGCCCTTTACCATAATTGCCAAGGAATTACCAGTGAATGTGTTTGATGCATCCCAAATTTTGACTTCAAAACAGAGTTTCACCCTAGCTCATGCCTTTGTTCCAGGCCACAGAAGTCATATTCTTAGTTTCGTTATTTTATTGACTTACTTGTGGATACCAATACTCATAGACCCACTAATACACACAAATGCAGAATAATTCTACTATTTCTTCATGCTTTGGGAACAGAGACAGCTAGTGGCTTTGTTACAGTTTATCATTTCAATGAGAGTTGTAAAGGGGAGGATTGGAAGGGTGGGAACACATTTCGTTTCAGTTCACAGGACAGGTAACTTCCTTTCAGCATTATAAGGGTAAGGTCTCTAGGGAGTAAGACTTTATGAACATTATAAAGGCTGGGATTTCCTTCAGATAAAAATCTTTTCCTTATGGTGTAACCCATTGCCTGTGGATTTTTCTTTAATAAAATAAAGATGATTTCTCTTCTGTGAAATCAAACATAACTAAATAAAACATTAACTTAGCTTCAGAACAGATATACATTACCAGGAATGTTTTTACTGATATGGGAAAGTTTTGAAAGGAATAAACATTATTCTCAAAATTTTTCCAATATGAAATAAAATATCTAGGTTTTTAAATCCATAATATTTCCTGTAAAAAAAACTTAAATAAAGCTATTCAATTTTATCCTAGTAAGTAGCACATACATGGAATGAAAGATCAAAATTAACTTCTTCACTCCTGTTGAGGACAGTTGTTTTCTCACTCAAAGTTCAATTTTTCTGAAAGGTCTTTGTTCATCAATTAAAATGTAATTTTGATTCACGCAGGCATATAAAACCTTCAGTTATGTTGGAATAATTGTGGTATTGAATGAACTCAATTCTTCCTTGACTGTCTTTCTATGTAAACATTGGCAGGTATTATATTTTGGGGCAAATATTAATACTAAGATAGTCTTAATAATAGAGATATAATAAACAGGAATGTTCATCCTGTGTATGTTTGTAGATGTATACACTGTAGAGAAGATATACAAAATTGCTGATGATGAATAAATAAAAGATAACGGACATTTTGATCCATACCTTCTGAAGGTGGTCTCTCATAAGGATATTGATATACTAACAAACTAAGTGACCCACTACATGTTTCCTTTACTAGATAGATGATTGAATGAAACCTTTGGTTCACAAAGCTACAGTTTCATCCACCATCCTAATATAGGATCTAAATTCTGACCTGCCCGTCATTGTGGTGAAAAGGATAGAGTGTGGAGATATCTGGATTCCAAGTGTGTTCATGCCATATCACAATGGGATTCTGTTACAAAATGAGGAGATAAGTCAGAATGTGGGATGATGATAAAACCGCCCTGACACACTGCTAAGTATATCACTATCTCACTATCTGTAAAGAAAATTCTTCTCTCTGTTAACAGTCAGCAAAGAAAGTTATATGTACTTTATCAAAATAAATTGATAATATAGGTTATAATCATATTATATATGTACATCACACACACATATATTAGTTTAATCTGAATGTTTTTAATTATTAAAAAGTAATGGGCCCCTAAACAGTGCATTAACAGCAAAATACCCCATAAAGAATTATTCAAATAATCCTAAGAATTGACTAAATTATTTAATCTACTGTGAATTATTCATAAATGAAAAGAATCACATTGAAATGTGCACAAAATGTTAAAGGTACTGGATGTATTTGTAATCTCAGAATATCAAATTATATATACATAGTACTATTGTTCATGTAAAATTGAGCAAAAAGAAATATTTGTCTTTGTCAAAGTTGGTTAATTTGTGTCA
Source organism: Lophiomys imhausi (assembly GCA_907164525.1). Taxonomy (NCBI): domain Eukaryota; kingdom Metazoa; phylum Chordata; class Mammalia; order Rodentia; family Muridae; genus Lophiomys; species Lophiomys imhausi. Next base: position 4,336,627 of record CAJQZJ010000592.1, read on the forward strand.
TTGATTTGGGTTTATTAGATGCAAACATATATATTTGTAAAAACTGAACTCCCTCTTAATAAAAAATGGTAAGAGTACAAAATTTCACTAAGTAAAATTTAAATATCTACAACATTTTATATGTTATATGAAAATCTTTCATTTTGATAAAGTACAATTTTTTTTTGTTTTCTCAGCTAATCTATGTTGAATGATTAAAAACAACACAGGAAATGAGACCTCCATAATGGCACATAAACTGCACTATTATCCTTCATATTTCAAAATTATTTCTAGATTACTTTCAATCACAAATGTAACATAGAATGATATAAATAATCATTATATTAATTGAAGAATATGGAAAAAAATAGTGATCAATGTAAATACAAAATGTCCACTAGATAATTTCAATCTTAGATTGTTTGAACCCACAGATGTGGAGCCCTTGGGCACTGAGGACATACTAAAGTTGTCAAAAATGAAGCAAATTGATAAAAAGATATAGATTTCAGTGTCAACAGACTTTAAAAAAGCTATTTTTAGTTTTAATAAACATGGAAAGATACATTTCAAAAAGCGATATATATTTTCAATGAGAGGAATTGCATAATACTAGACAGTAGTCAAGAATGGGAACAGTTAAAAAATTATTACAATATTCCTCTCTAAGGAAAATGTATTTTCAAGAAAGAGAAGCATTTCATAGAATTCAAAACAATTAACAATGATCAGAATTATCATGATTTTTCAAAATATTTACCATCGCAAAAATTATTACTTTCATCATTTATTGCTTTACATATGCAAAGTTATTTACTTAAACATATATTTTTAAAATTTTTTTCATGACCTCCTCCCACAAATCCCTGCTCTGCCCAACACAGTGGGACCCTCCCAGCTCCTCTGAGCTGAGGGTGGTCCTTACAAGTGCCATCTCTTGGACTTGTGCCACTTGGGATCCCCAGACCATTATCCACAGGAGCATCCAGGTTGGATTTCTTCCCTTCCTTGTCCCGATTTTCCCGGGTGCTGTCCAGCTCTCTGGATCATGACCAGTCCACCTGAGCTGAAAGCTGTACCCCAAGCTCCACTGTACTTCCCTGCCCATCTGTAGGCATACACCAGGAACATCTAGCTCCATTTACCTGACCCTGCACCACCTTAGGTCTACAGGCCTTTAAACCTCAACACTAAGGTTAGATCCCCCCTTTCCCCTACCCCTACAAATCTGCACTCTGACCAGTGTTCTGGAACTTTTCCAGTTTCTCTGAACTGAGGGCACATCGTCAAAGCCCCATCTTCTGGACCTAAGACATCTTGGATCCCCTGTCCTTCATCCTCAAACCATCCAGTGCTCTGGAACTTTCCCAGGTGCTCTGAGCTGAGGGTGGTCCCTCCCAGCTCCATCTTTGGACCTGTGAAACCTGGGATCCCTTGACCTTCATCCTCAGGAGCATCTAGAGCATACATCTCAAAACTCAGGAGCATCCAGGAGTAGCCAGATGCATCTCCCAGACCTGAGTCTGCTGTGATTTCCAAACCTGCAACTTCAGGGTAATCCAGGCCTTCCACCTTGGAAAACCCAACTCCATCTTCAGGACCTCTGCCACCTTGCATAACCAGACCAAGAGCTGCAAGAGCAGCCAGCTTTATCTTCCAGACCAGCATCACCTGGGGTCCACAAGACTGCAACATCAGGAATACCTAGGCCTGATACACCAGATGCATCTATCCTCATCTCCTGGAGCAGCTCCACCTGGGGTCAACAGGCCTCCAACCTCAAGAACACCTAGGAGCATCAATCCACAGTGTACAAACTGGCTCCACCAGGGATCACCAGGCCTGCAACTTCAGGAACATCTAGAGGTCACCAGGGAGGATACAAAAAGGAACACCCAGGCCTGCTACAGAAGGAAACTCCACCTTAATTATGGGATCACCATTCCAAAAAATGCCACAAGAATAGCTAAAACAGGAATATCCAGGCTGACACTAGGCCTGCTACATCAGTAACATCTAGGCCTCCAAATGCCAGGAAAATTCAGAGTCACCTAGGGCACCTCCAGGTCCTCTGAGCTTGGTATTGTCCCTATGAGGTCTGTTGTTCTGCTATTACTCCACTGGCCTACTTCCATCCTGCTACACCAGGAATACCCAGGTTTGCACCAGAGGAACACTCAGGTCCGCTACACAAAGATCAGCCAGGATCAACCAGGCATGGCCAGATGGCCACAGGCCAATATAAGAACAAATCAACAAGAGCCAAGGCAATATGGTACCTTCAGAGTACAACAATCCTACTACAGTAAGTCCTGGTTATCCTAAAAAAATTGATGCACAAAAACATGACCTTAAATCAAATCCTGTAATGAGGTTAGAGGCATTAAAACAGGAAATGAATAAATACCTTAAAGAATTACGAAATGAATAAATTCTTTAAAGAATTACAGGAAAACACATTTGAACAGGTAAAGGAAATGACTAAAACTGTGTAAGACCTGAAAATGTAAATAGAAGCAGTAAAGAAAACACAATCTGAGGGAATTGTGGAGATAGAAAACCTAAGGAAGAGAACAGGAAGTTGAAATACAAAAATCACCAACAGATTACAAGAGATGGAAGAGAGAATCTCAGGTTTAGAAGATACAATTGAAGATATTGAGCACTGGTCAAAGAAAATATTAAATGTGAAAAGTTCTTTACACAGAAAAATTCAAGAAATCTGGAACACTATGAAAAGACAAAATCTAAGGATAATAAGTGTAGAAGGAGAGTATTATAAGCTCCAGGACCCAGAAAATATTTTCAACAAAATTATAGAAGAAAACTTCCCCAACCTAAAGAAACAGATGCCTATAATCATTGAAGGAACCAAATAGATTGGACCAAAAAAAAATAAATTCCTTCTGCCACATAATAATCAAAACACTGAACATACATAACAAAGAAGGATTATTAAAGCTGCAAGGGAAAAAGGCTAAGTAATATATAAAGAAAGACCAATCAGAATTACACCCAACTTCTGAACAGAAACTCTTAAAACTGGAAGGGTCTGGACAGATATCCTGCAGACCCTACAACACCACAGATGTCAGCCTAAACTACATCCAGCAAAATATTTAATCACCATAGGTAGATAAAACAATATATTCCACAACAAAAACAAATTTAAATAATACCTATCTACAAACCCAGCCCTACAAAAGGTACTAGAAGGAAAAATTCCAACCCAAAGAAAATATCTAAACCCAGGAAAGAACAGCAAACACATAATCCCAAAGCCTAAAGAAGGTAAGAAAGTAAACACACACACACACACACACACACACACACACACACTACCACAACCACACCAAAATAACAGTAGGCAACAATCATTGGTTACTAATATCTGTCAATGTCAGTGGACTCAGTTCCCCCAATGAAAAATCACAGGCTTACAGAATTGATTCAAAAACAAGATCCATCATTTTACTGCATACCAGACACAAACTTCAGAAACAAAGATAGACATTATCTCAAGCCAAAGGACTGGAATAAGATTTTCCAAGCAAAGGGCACAAGAAGCAAGCAGTAGTAATCATTCTTGTATCAAATAAAGTTGGTTTTCAACTAAAATTAATCAAAAGAGATGGGAAGGACCCTTAATACATACTTAAGGAAAAATCCACAAAGATGACATCTCAGTCATGAACATTTATGCCCCAACTGCAAGGGCACCCTCATTTGTAAAAGAAATATTACTAACACTTAATTCCTTCATTGATCTTCACACATCAATAGTGGGGGACTTCAACACCCCACTCTCAATAGTGCATAGATTATTGAGACAGACACTAAAGAGAGAAATAATGTAAGTAAGAGACATCATGAATCAAATGGACCTAACAAATATCTACAGAACCATTCATTCAAACACAAAAGAATATACCTTCTTCTCAGCACCTCATGGAATCTTCTCCAAAATAGACCATAGACTTGGTCACAAAACAAGCCTCAGCAGATACAAGGAAGTTGAAAAAACCTTTGTATTTTATCAGACCACCATGGAATAAAGCTGGACTTCAATAATATCAGAAACAACAGAAAGTCTACAAACTCACGGAAACTGAACAACTCTCTACTCAATGATCTCTGGGTCAGGGAAAATTTTTTTTAAAAAAGAAATTAAAGTCTTTTTAGAATTAAATGAAAATGAAGGCACACCTACCCAAATTTATGGGACACCTTGACAGCAGTGCTGAGAGGAAAATTCATAGCATTTATTGCCTTCATAAAGAAATTGGAGAGATCTCATACTAGCAACTTAAAAACACACCTGAAAGCTCTAGAACAAAAAGAAGCAAACACACCTAAGAGGAGTAGATAGCAGGAAATAAACTCAGGGCTAAAGTATATTTAGTCAAAACAAGAAGAACAACAGAAAGAATCAATGAAAACTAGAGCTTATACATTTGTCCATCATTTTACTGCATGCAAGAAAGAAACCTCAGGAACAAAGACATAAACTTCTAGCCAAAATAATTAAAAGGCAGTGGGACAGTATCTGAATCAAAAAATCTGAAATGAAAAGGGAGGCATAACAACAGACACTGAAGAAATCAAAAGAATTATAATGTCTTACTGCAAAAGTCTATACTCCACAAAATTGTAAAACCTAAATGAAATGGTTAATTTTCTTTATTGATTACAATTACCAAAGTTACATTAGGAAGAGATAAACAAATTAAACAGTATAATAACCCCTAAGGAAATAGAAGCAGTAACCAGAATCTCCCAACCAAAATAAGTCCTTGGCCAGATGGCAGAATTCTACCAAACATTCAAAGAAGAGCTAAAACCAATACTCCTCAAACTATTCCATAAAATAGAAACATAAGGAATCTTTTCAAGCTTATTCTGTGAAGTCACAATCACCTCGGTACCCAAACCACACAAAGACTCAACTAAGAAAGAGAATTTCAGACCAATCTCATCATGAATATTGATGCAAAAATACTCAATAAAATACTGGCAAACCAAATACAAGAACATATCAAAAATATCATTCACCATGATCCAGTAGGTTTCATACCACCAATGCAGGGAATGATTCAACATACAAAAATCCATCAATGTAATCCACCATATAAACAGACAGAAAGAAAAAAAACCCACATGATTATCTCATTACATGCCAAAAAAGCCTTTGACAAATTCCTCACCAATTTACAATAAAAGTATTGGAGAGATTAGGCCTAAAAAGGCCCATACCTTAACTTAATAAAGATTATATACTTTGGGGACCTAGGAAATGGAGGCTTATGAGAAAAGCCTCGTTGCTGGAAAAATGAAAAGTAACTTGTGGGAGATATTTAAGATGGCGACAGCCGGGAGATGTCAGGGCAGAGTTGAAGCCCAACTGTGGGTATAGCTGATTGGGTGAGCAAGACTTCCATGCTCGTGATTAGTGCATGATCACCATGTTACAGGCTTGTGCTATGTGATGTGATAGGATGACCTTTAATGTGATTGGCCCCCATTGCTTCATGAGGAAACACCCATTTGATTATGTATATAAGCCAGAGAATGAAATATTAAAAAATGGGGGAAATGCTTAAACATCATCCCTGTCGTGTCTGTTTGTCTTCAGAGTAAAGGCTGGAGGTTCGGGTGGGCAGCACACTCACCTTTCCCTGAGAACCCCCTTACGCGGTGATTGCCATGTTGCAGGTCACTACAATATACAGCAAACCCATAGTTAACATCAAATTAAATGGAGAGAAACTTAAAGTAATTCCACTAAAATCAGGGACAAGAGAAGGTTGTCCCTCTCACCATATTTCTTTAATATAGTACATGAAGTTCTAGCTAGAGCAATAAGACAACTTAAGGAGATTAAGGGAATACAAATTAGAAAGTAAGAAGTCAAATTATCCCTAGTTGTAGATGATATGATATAAGTGGCCCCCAGAACTCTACTAGAGAACTCCTATAGCTGATAAACACCTTCAGCAAAGTGGCTGGATACAACATTAACTCAAAAAAATCAGTGGCCCTAAAGAAATTAGAGAAACAACTCCCATGACACAAGTCACAAACAGTATAAAATACCTTGGTGTAACACTAACAAAGCAAGTGAAAGATCTGTTTGAAAAGAACTTCAAGTCTCTGAAGAAAGAAATTGTAGAAGATATCAGAAGATAGAAAGATCTCCCATCCTCATGAATCAGAAAGATTAACACAGCAAAAATGGACCTCTAACCAAAAGCAATCTATGGATTAAATGCAATTACCATCAAACTCCTGACACACTTCTTTACAGACCTTGAAATAATAATTCTCAACTTTATGCGGAAAAATGTAAAACCCAGGATAGCAAAAACACTCTGTGTAATAAAAGAACCTCTGGAGGTATCACCATCCCTGACTTCAAAATTTGCTACAAAGCAATAATAATAAAAACCACATGGTATTGGCACAAAAACAGACAAGTTAACCAATGAAATTGAATCAAGATCCAGAAATAAACCCAAACATCTACAGACACTTGATCTTTGACAAAGATGCCAAAACCATACAATGGGAAAAAGATACTATCTTTAACAAATGGTGCTGGTCTAACTGGATGTCTACATGCAGAAGAATGCAAATAGATCCATATTTATCACTGTACACAAGTCCAAGTGTATCAAAGACCTCAACATAAAACTGAGTACACTAAATATTATAGAAGAAAGTGGAGAAAGACCCTGAACTCATTGGCACAGGAGACATCATCCTGAACAGAACACAAACAGCTCAACCACTAAGATCAACAATTAATAAATGGGAACTTATGAAACTGAAAAGCTGCTGGAAGGCCAAGGACACTGTCATTAGAACAATACGGCAGGTTATAGATTGGGAAAAGACATTTACCACCCCCACTTCTGACAGAGGAAATATCCAAAATATATTAAAAACTCAAGAAATTAAATGCCAATAAACCAGATAATCCAATCAAAAAATTGAGTACAGAGCTAAACCAAGAATTCACTAATGAGGAAACTCTAATGGTGGAGAAGCACTTAAAGAAATGCTCAGCATCCTTAGTTATAAGGGAAATGCAAGTCAAAATGATTCTGAGATTCCATCTTACACCCATCAGATTGGCTTGGATCAAAAATTCAAGTGACTGAACAGGCTGACCTGGATGTGGAAAAAGAGGAGCACTCCCTCATTGCTGTTGGGAGTGCAACCACTCTGGAAATTAGTCTGGCACCTTCTAATAAAATTGGGAATAGCTCTACCTTAAGACCCTGCTATACCACTACTGAACATACACCCCAAACATGCATTACCAAGTCACAAGGACATTTTGTCAACTATGTTCATACAAGCTTTATTTTCAATCACCAGAAACTGGAAACAACCCTCTACTGAGAAATGGATAAGGAAATTGTGGTACATTTACACAATGGAATACTACTCCACTATCAGAAACAAGGATATCATGAAATTTGCAAGCAAGTGGATGGAACCAGAAAAGATCATCCTGACTGAGCTAATGTAGACACAAAAAGACACACAAGGTATTTAACTCACTCATAAATGCATGTTAGCCAATACATACAAGATTATCATTAAGCTACAATCCACAGACCCAGACAAACAAAGCATCAAAGAGGGTTCAATGGGTAATGCTTCAATCCCTGTAAGTAGGGAAGATAGAATAGACATTGAAAATAGATAAAGAGAGAGAACTGGACAAGAATCCAAGATTACTGCTCTTAGAGAAACATTATCCAGAAGATAAATAGGCAAAAATCTGAGAATCTTGAGGAAAAGTTGTAGGAAGGTTTGAGGGAGCCAGAGGGATCAAGGACTCCACAAGAAGACCAACATAGACAATTAATTCAGACACAAAGGAGCTTAAAGAGACTAAATCACCATGCAAAGATCTTGGCCCTATGCCCATTACACATAAGAAGCTAACAGGCTGCTTGGTCCTCAAGTGGATCTCCTAATAGTCAGAGAGCAGATCTATCCCAGACTTCATCCATGTTGTCTCCCTCAGGAGCTCATGTTCCAAGAAGAGCTGCCTTATCTTGCCTCGAAGGATGAAGAGGCAGTTAGTCCTGATGGTGCTTGATGTACCAGAGTCGGTTAGTACTGGGGGGGTGGGGTGGGTGGGTAAGAGAGGAAGTGTGTGGGAGGGTGGGACTGGGAAGAGAGGAGGAAGAGTGATGGGAAATTGAATGTAAAATGAACAAAATCTTTTAAAAATTGAAAAAAGTTGTATACAAACATATTTAAAGATCCATTGCGGGTTATATATATACATTAGTAACCTAATATTTTGTATTAATTGAATGTATTAATTATATAATGAGATGTTATTATTTTATAATATGTAAATGATACATTACACATTAGTGTAATATATAAATAAGATATTGTATAACATTTAACATATTGTTATGTATTTTCCATAATACAAAATAATAGATTTGTATGAAATGCTATGCAAGACAACCTGTCACTTCACTTGGTTGTGAAGTGTTTGAAAGGCAGTAAAATTACAGCCAAGTCTTAGTTTATTTGGACTCCTAAAATAATGAATGAACACTATTTGCTGGGGCTGCAAAAGTTTATGTCTCAGAGTTTGGAGTCTGAGGATTCAGTTCCTGGTACATTTTAATGAATGAATAAATTAATATGTATAGAGTCTGCATGGTAAGCAACAGTGTATCAATTTAACAAATTCTACAACTGTTTGGATGGTGAATTGTGACTCTACCAGATGGAACTTCATCCCTCCTACCATCACTTGTGCAAATGGTGAATATAGAGCAGGCAGATTAAACACTGGAAACTTATTCTATAATTTAATGAAGCAACAGGTTCAAAGAAATATATTAACTTAACCATACAAGGGCATCTGACTTGCAGCTATAGAATAAGTATCTTGGAGACTAAAAGGCATGGAAAAGTTAAAGCCATAGAAAAGTAGCAAATGTACTATGTGACCGAATATCTTCTAACCACACATGGCTTAGGTAAAGGAGGAGAAAGTGATTCCTGCTTTTAGGTGTTTGGTCAATAATCATTATTCTTGAAGCTATTTAAACAAGAAAAAATATACTTGAAACACAAGGGAGCCAAGAGTACTAGTAGGATTTGTTCAAAGTAATTCACATATAACTGAATTACACCAAAACACCTGAAATCCAGATAAAGGGTAAATATTGAAAATTGCAAGAAGTAAGTACAGGTCACAAGGACACAATGTGTAATTAACACTTGACTTCTTATCAACCCTATTAATGGAGGAAGATATGGAGGGAAGTTCTGAAGGTACTAAAATAACACAAACTATTACCAATATTCTCGGTTGCCTACCATCACTATATGGTGAGGAGCTGTTGATATTCTTTGTTTGTAGGACACAGATAAATCCATATTTAATAGAGACTGAAAATCTCTTTTGGCTAACTAGGTTTTTTTTTTTTGGGGGGGGATGGTGTTATATAGGCTTCTGGCAGAGAAAATATAGCAATTACCTAACCCAGTGATGGATCCTGCGTGCTATAGTAGCAAATTAATGCACAATATGTACCCACTGGCATAATAGTAGCAGGTTGTTTTTAGAGGTAATGACTCATTCTCTTGATTGGATTTGATACCTTCTTCTCTGGAAGGAAATTATGAAGGCTAGTTTGTCCTTGGACCTAGGGGAAAACCAATTCAGATTGTTTGGTTAAATGTTCATGTTATCAAATTACCTTTTAAATATTTATGTTTATATTCATGGATTTGTGCTGACATCATCCCTGACCAGAGAAGCTTCTTATTGCAGTAAGTGGTTGTTAATACAGACTTATTACTTGTTCAATATGCTGAGAATAAGCTATTATTCATTCTCAGCTGTAGACAGGCCGTCTATATCAACTCTTTAGCTACCAACCTAATAGTGTCGTGGACAAGGAGGTAGAAAGAATGGAAAAGCAAAAGGATGATGAATACTAGTAACAGATTATTCTCTGGAAATGACAGGGCTAGTGTAATTGTGTAGTAATAGCAGCTGGGTTAGCCACACGAGATCTCAACAAGACCAAGCTAGTTACTGTCTACTGTATTTTGTACTAGCTTGTAAGACTGAATTTACTTATCTAGTTGATTTTCACTATGAGCTCTACTATCTATTTTCAAGTGTCATGATTTCCATGTAATAAAACATCTCAATGGCTACTCTTAAAAATCAGAATGTCCTGAATCCTATATGTATATTAATATCTAGATAATATTTTTCATCAATGTGCCATCATAGTATATGAGAAATGACTGACTATTTCAACACGTTGAATAACATTCAGTCTATACTTTGGAACTACTTCAAAAGAGTTGGCATTTTGTTGATCCTAATTATTTTATTGATAAATTCTGAGATGTTGGTACTAGAGACTCTTATTTTCTTACAATTTTTTTTCTTCTCTTCTTTTTGTTAAGACTCACCTCTGTGTTCCATACCATTTCAAGTCTCTTGTTTCTATAGAGATTAAAGTAATGTTTAAATTTTCATAGATTGATGTACATATATTCAATTTATAAATTAACAGTGCTCCAAATTCCCCAGAATTTGTGCATTTATAACACTGAACAAGAATTTTTAATGTTTAAAAATATACAATTTTCACCCTGCAAAGCTCTTGAAAATGAAACATTAATGCATGTATACCATCTCTGCAAGGCACTTAAAAATGCAAATTTTCTCCTGGAAAGATAAGAACAGAGCCCTGCCCTATTCCTCACTCAGAGACAATCGCCCTCAGTAAAGCCTGGAAGTTCAGCTTCTGCCTACAAACTCCTTAGGACATCTAAACAGCTGAGAACAGAAGGACTGAACATAAAAGGATTGTATTAACATTTTTAACCATTTTTCCATTTTGGTTTGGGCCCCAAACAGGTTTACTACGACCCAAATCAGCAGGAAGTCATTTTAAGAGAGCGACGTCCCATACCCAGAGGGTGGGGAGGGTGTTTCTCTGCCCCCCCTTTTTTCGGTTATTTGAAGGACAACTGAAAACTCTGTTATTTAGGGGAAGAGATTACAAGTTGTTAAATGGTCCTGTTTAATGGGTTTTGGAGGTTAGACCCAGGGTATTCCTTCTTTCCCTTTTCTGTATCCTTTATCTCCTATGTAGGAATGCAGAGGACTTGAGAAAAATCGAGACATAGACAGCACAGGAAGGATCAAGAAGAAAGATCTATTGACAGAGAAAAGCAGTGTAATTTCTTAAAGTATGGCTCCATCACTCAGCATGTTCTTGACAGAAGTCTCCTGTTCCTTACCTAGTGCCCTTCCCATGACCAACAATAAAGGGTTTCTCTGTGTAACATCCCTGGCTGTCCTGAACTCGATTGTAGAACAGGCCAGCCTCAAACTCACAGAGATCCACCTGCCTCTACCTCCCAAGTGCTGGGATTAAAGGCAAGAGCCACCGCGCCTGGATTGAAAAAGTGGTTATTTTGAGATGAGCTGGACCTTGAAAAGATGGGATCTAATGCAAAATATCGAGGTGATGACAATACAGCCCTCGGAAAGCATTAAGATTTATGGATGCAGTGCTCTGACAAGAAAGGGTCCTTGTAAAAGAGCAAGATTGGTCCTGTCTCATTTTCGGTTTCATCTCTCCATATGATCACTCCCTCTGTCACTGTGGCATCTCCTTTCATGAGAGCCTCTTCAGAAGAATAAGATTGCCCAATCTTGGGCTTTCAGTCTCTCAAAAGCTATGCAATAAGTAAACTTCTTTTCTTTTTGAAGTAAAAAAAAAAAAAATGCAAATTTTATAACCAAATGAGTTTATACAAGGTTTTATTCAAAAAGATTCAGTGAATTTCCTTGATTACTCAATTTAAAGATGAGGGTTAAAACATACAAGAATTTAAAAAATGTAGATTGTGGTGGTTTGAATAAAAATGGCTCTTATATGCATATCAAGAGAGATACCATTAGAAAGCATGGTCTTTTAGTAGCATATATGGCTTTATTGGAGGAAGTGTGTCACTAGGGGCTGAACTCTGAGTTCTCAGATGTTCAAGCAATATCCAGTATTTCATTCTTCCTGTGGCATTTGGATCTGGATGTAAAACTCTCAGCTTTCTCTCTAGCACCATATATGCCTATGTGCTGCCTTGCTTCCCATCACAATAACAGTGGACTAAACCTATGAACTGTAAAACTCCAATTAAATGTTTTCCTTTATAAGAGTTGCTGTGATCATGTTTCTCTTCAGAACAGTAGGAAACCTAGCTGAGACATGGAGCATTAGCTGTTCTTGCACAAATGCTTTATCAATATTCTTATTATATAATTAATATAGCAGTAAAGAATGTGCAAACCAAATTATAACACTTCATGAAAGTAAGGTAATCATCAAGTTATTGTATGAATGATCATGAACATAAGGACATAGAAGGCACATATACGTGGAAATTATTAAAAAATACCATCATACAATTAAAAATTGAAAATTTCCACATGCTAATGATTGATTTAATAATCTGCATCAGAATATTTTTTAATATTCCATAACAAAATTTCTACTTAATTGAGAGAGAAAATAAGCTTAAATATGAACTAGAGGAAAGTTGATGCTGTGTGAGATATTCTGAGTAGAGTGAATATAAAGAAACTAAATGTACTTGTCTAAAGAAAGAGGAATGTTAAGGTGTTGATTCACTGCTGGAAAAACACTTTGTTTTCCTCTTCTTTTGCTTTTGTAATAATTATTAATTAAAATTAAAGACTTGTAAAAAATCTAGGAAGCAATTATGATAGCATGAATAAATTTTCTACAATCATGCAGCTCCTCTGAGGGCTTTATACCTTTTAAGGTGATTCAGGTTCTATGTTACACCAGGTTACAACTAACAGTAATCAGATAGCTGAGCAATTCCATAACTAGTAGAGATTGCAGTGGTTATTGATATCAGAAATTGAAATTCTTTAAGTCTTTACTTACAAGCTGTTTGTTCACCATTATACAGCATTCACTTTTCTTCTAGAAATATTTATAATCAATTCAAGAAAAAGTAGAACTATATGGTTCTAGAAATCACTCCCAATGTAGTCATCAGACAAAAATGTTCAAAAACTGATTTTTTTCCCTATCATATCTCTTCTTTGAATTCAAATAATGTCAGAACTAAATCTCATGTCTGTTCTGGTAACAAATGTGATAAAAATGTAGAAAATGTTTTTAAAATGTTTACATACTTTCTTTCTAATCTGTTGCTCTGATTTAAAAACATTGATCAGGATTTTAATAAAAAAGTAAGGTACAATGTCTATAATGCCAAAATATAATTCTGACTCAAAATTATGATTAGATTCTATCAGTTAGAAAATAACTTCCTCTGATTATGCTTAAATTAATAAGTTACATCATTTTTCAGAGATGAAAATTACAGCACACCATCTTATATGCTCTTTGAAACTTTATTAAGTACGTCAATGTCATTGACTCAATAATTAGAATTAGCATTTGCAGCATTAAGTGAAACCTTTGAAAACAGGAACTTAGCAACTTAGTAACTTAGTAACTCTAGTAACTTAGCCAAAGTACCCACAACTGCCCTAAAACAGCTATTGACATTGGCAAAGGGCATCATTACCTAATATGGATCTAACAACCTAGATAGAGTTTACACATCTCAGAAAGTAGCCTAGCCTCCAATGCCTTGCTTGTTATAGCAGTAATCTTAGAGTAGCGATCCGTGTCCTTCTGTGAACTCTGGACCATAAACTGATTTTTTCTTTTTTAAGAAGAGTGTTTAATAAGAGGTTGTAAAGGGTCACTTACATTAGATACCCAGAAAAAAATTCTCTAAATAAAGGAATGTAAATTTAGTTATGGCCAGTATTTAAAAGGTATTTCCAGACAGAGACTTAACAGTCAATATTATATGGAATCATAACCTTACAGATGTTCTTAAGGTACCTAATTTCATAAATAAGCATATGAAAGGAACTGAAGATAAAACATATAATAAAAATCAACAAAACCTAAATAATATTAGGAAATATTAATGCTTTACTTTCTCTATTATATATATCACCTGCACAAAAATAACCAGAAAATCTCAAAATAAAATGTCATCTTACATGAAAATGACCTAGAAGATATCTGCAGATTATTCCACCCAAACAGCAAAGAATACACATTTTACTCAGCAGCACGTTGAAGTATCCCTAAAAAAAAATCATGCTAGGAAAAAAAGAAAACCTTTTTTTTTTAATGTTTATTTATTACTTCAGGTTACATCTCCATCACAATATCCTCTTTCATCCCCTCCAATCCTGCCCTGCCACCCTCTATCCCCTATCCCTTCCATCCCACTCTTCAGAGTGGAGTGTCCCTACATATCAGCCCCCCTCAGTTCAGCAGTCATATGAGGGCCAAGAGCCTCCTCATACACTGGGGGCCTACCAGGCAGCACCACTAGGGAAAAGTGTCTCATTGACAGGAAAAAAAAAGTCTATGTTCCTGTTCCCTTTGGTGCATTGGTTGTAGTATAGATATCCTGTACTATATAGCTAAAATCCGACTATAAGTGAATAGATGCCATGTGCATCCTTCTGAGTCTGGGTTAGCTCACTCAGGATGAGCTTCTCTAGTTCCATCCATTTGGCTGCAAATTGCATGATTTTGTTGTTTCTGATGGCTGAGTAGTATTCTGTTGTGTAAATGTACCACAGTTTTGTTTTGTTTTTTTGTTTTGTTTTGTTTTTATCCATTCCTCGGTTGAGGGACATCTGGGTTGTTTCCAGTTTCTAGCTATTACAAATAAGGCTGCTATGAACATAGATGAGGAAACGTTCTTGTGGTTTGGTGAGGAATCATTTGGATGTAGACCCAGAAGTGGTATTTTCTAAGATATCGCCAGACTAATTTCCATAGTGGTTGAAACCTTAACAAGAATAGAAAATTGAAATAACACCATGTATCTATCTGATTATTATGGACTATAATTTTAAAAGTAAAGAAAAAAATCCAGTAAGTATATAAACTATAGAGAATTAAAAAAAAACCTCACTACTAAATGATAACCGAGTCAAAGAAGATATCAAGAAAGAAATCAAATATTTTGAAACTAAATGAAAATGAAAACACAACACAACAATACATCTGGGATACAAATGCAGCTCCAAGAAAGAAATTTATAGCCCTAAGTGCTTACTTTAAGGAATCATAAAGACCACAAATAAATGACTCATTCATGCAAGTAAGGAATTTGAAGTCTAAGGTCAACCCAAATTCAAAGTTTGTAGAGATCAAGAAATCAATTCAAAGCAGAAATTAGAGACTTATAAACAGTAAACAATCCAAAGAACCTAATCATGAAGAGCATTTTTTTTTTGCGAAGATAAACAAACACTTGAATGAGGTTACAAAGAAACAGGTAGATTAATTTATAATATAATTACTTCTGTTAGGGTTCTATGTCTCCAATAGGTAGATCATACATATCTGAAGCATGTAGTAGCCTCAATAATAATCCTTAGTGTCTAGTCATAATGATTGTCTTGTTAATGAGTACAGTGGTTGAACTTCTAGATGTGATTTTCAGAGTTTAAATATGTGTAAGAGTATGGGTAAAGTTTACATCTTTATGCTAAATGTGGCCTTGTGCACCAAGGTTCTTATAATTTACTGAAGAAAGAAATGTTGGCAAAGTTAATAGATTCTAGTAACTGGTAGTGGGTATTGTGGATCTGATATAGTAAGGACAGACATGTGTATCTCATCATATAGATCCCTCAGGTAGATACTTGACCTCAATCCTATCCAATCACCACCTGTGACCAAGTGTAACATCAGCAAACTTGGAGGGCTATAGGAAACAAAGCAATGAAACAGTGCCTTGAGCATAGATATCTCAGTAGGTAAATCATTTATCTCATAAAAACATCTAGTCATCAGTGAAAGAGATATAATCCTTCCATTTACAAGTACAGAATGCAAATTATAATGAAATGAATAGTTTCTTCCTTGGAGTAAAAAGTGGTCACACAGACTTTTAGTTTTATTATACTTCAATGTCTAATGCACCAAGCAACAATATCAACCAGTATCTTTGAGACTGTAACACCAAGTTCAGAGAACATATCATATGAAACACATACTCCAACTAATCAAAAATGGACAGGAGTGGATGATACAGATTTTGCCACGATCTCCTTCTTCCCCAGGACCAAAGTATTCAATATGCTTCCCTTTGAGGAGTGATGCTAGGACACAATTCAAGGCAGATTATGTAGAATTCAGCCACAATACTAGGCTTTGTTTACTGCATACTATTGTTTATACAGAGGAACACATGTCCTATCTTCCTTCAACTTGGGATATCACCAAAGAGCTCTTAGCTAAGTCTTGTGTTCCAGATAAACTGCAATGCAATTTTATGTCCATTCGTGTTCCCTTCACAATTAAGATGCATACATCTCAGACTGAAGATGATTCTAGCTTAGCTTTGGATCAAGGACTCTATTGATATTGAATCTATGTTATCCTGACTATGAATCACATTTTTCATGAGTATCTAATCTATTGAGATTCACACCTGTTTGACTTGGGGTTTTCCCTCAGTATTGATTTTAATTTTCTAAAAACTCTTAATTTTCTAATTCACATTATAATTAATGAAAAAACAGATACAATTAATTCTGGAAAAATGTGTTTATACTTTAAAATATTTATTTTAGATAATAATTTGTATGTTCTCTTACATATATTAAATGATATGAATTTTATATAAATCCATATTAAAATTCATTCTGTGTTTTTGAATTTTTATATGCAGATATGGACAGAAATAAATATATTCTGCCAACACAGCTCACACATGAAATAAAATAGCCAGTAAAAAATTTAAAGTATGTTGTTATTCAGAAAACTACTTTCAAGATATTTTAGTATACTTTATTGAATTAATTCTGTAAAGGTTTCATATGTGCATATAATATATTCTTATTATTTTCATTCATTTATCTCTCTCTCTCTGATCCTCATAATCCTACTCCACTTTCTTTCAAGTCCTTTTACTACATTTATGTCCACTCTAACTCTGGATGACTGTGTGACCATGAGTTTAGAAGGATTTGCTGGAGCCTGGTGGGATCTTTAGTGTGTGTGACTTGGAAGGCAATAACTGCCCTTCCTTCAGAAAGCATCACTGGTCTATACTTCAGTAGAGAAGGGGCTTCTGACCTATTCCAAATCCACAATTGATTCTTGACAAGCCCAGTCTTTTGCACTTCAATTGAGATCATTCACAGTTACTATGAGATTGTGATTGCAATGGCTGTACCATGCTCAGAAGACAGTATTTCTCATCCCCTCACTCTATTTTCAGGCAGTTACATTCTTTCTGACTTTCCCTCCCTGTTATCCATTAAGCCTAAGAAAAAGTCATTATAATGTCCTGTTTATACCTGAACACTCATACTTCACTTAATTTCAGAATCTTGACCAGCCATGAGAATCTGTATCCATTATCATTCATTGCCAAGGAAAATTTTCTTGATTAAGGTTGTGAGTCACATTTGTGAGTATAAATTAATATTTCGAAGGCACTTTCTCACTATATTATTGTAACTAAAGACTAGTAATAAGTTACTGCCTATTAACCTCTTTACCATTTACTTTTTTCTTGCTTCATAAGTGAGAGAGTGAGTGTAATTTCAATCCAAGCTTCAAGGTGTGATTAGACATGACTGGAATCTTAGTAGGCATATGTGCAGCCACTGTAAATGTTGAAAATGATACTGATAGCACAGAATGTTTTTAATTTTTCATGTAATCAGTGACAGCTTGTGACAGATTTTCTCCAAGTAAAGGTCAAATTTTGCACTACCCTGTCAAAATTGATCTTTGCACAAATATAAAGTGATGAAGATTTCCTGTAAAATTATATTTGAATTTCTGTCTTCTTTTATGTATATTTCCTATATGTATAGGTTAAGCATTTTGTATTCAAGTATTTTGTCTTACATACCAGAAAACCTTATTTTAAAAATACCAAGAAATATCTATAAATTTGTATTATCAGAGATATTTTATAATATATATCATAATGTACTGTTGATAGAGAATTAAAATACTATTAGTCAATCCTGTTGACCCTAAAATTAAAAATCCCAGTCACTCTCAGCATTGAAGTACTGTAGTAGTGTAGATGGTTTGATGCACTTCTTTCTTCCTAGTAGGAGAAATTCTCTGAAGAAACTCTGTGAAGGATACATTTGGCAGTCTCTTGGGTCATAGGTTGCTTGAACATTATTTCTTCATTTTTGAGATTATAATATATTGTTCTCCTTTCTGTTTTCTCTCCCCAACTCCCCTCCCTATCTTGTCTTTCAGTGCTTTTTTGAATTCCTGGCCTCTATTTTCTTTAAGTGTTGCTATACATGTCAACATGACTGCCTAAACATTAAATTAACAAAGACAGCACTTGAGCTGCTACTATGGATGGGGAAAGAACATGAGGACTCAATCATGTTAAGTTTTGGTAATGTGGAGAATGTTAACATTTAGAGAACATGAGTAGGGTGTCCTGATAAGCATTCCGTAGTGCAGAAGACAGCCTTGGCAGCAAAGAGTTACCTAACATCACTGCTGTGATAGTATTCCTAAAAGAGAATCTCTTTTCTACTATGCCCCAGGTATTTCAAATGACATTCAGTTACATCTTTTAAAAATTAATATTCAAATTCTTCAAATGTCGTATTTCAATTACATGACCCTGTAATGACAAAGAATTTTAAGTGGTAATTCATTAATTATGTGTCATTGCTTTAGAAAAATATTTTAATTAAGGTTATATTAGTTAGATAAATTGTTTAACTATATAATTTAATATAGGAAGAGATGTATACATGCATAGTAAGATATAATGCAATTGATAATTTAGGAAGCTATTTTTATTGTGCAAGATTATGCAAATTGTAAATCATGCAACTTTATTAAAAATCACATTTATTGGGGATGGATTTCAGGGGTATATTATTTTATTAGAATGTGAAAGAAGTCATACTCTTCTTATTTTCTTTTAAAAATAATGTTCAAATTATACTTTTTTATCCTTTGCTGAACATACAATGATAATTTTATTCTTTTTGTAGTGTATGTGTTTGTATGCATGTGTTTGTATGTACAGTTGTAAAAAAAAAGGGGCACATATGAGTGCGTGTACAAGTGGAGTACAGAGATCAATGGTGGATGTCTTACTTAATCACTGTCCACCTTTACTATGAGAAAAAGTATTTCATCATACCAGGAGTTTAATGATTGGCCAGGCTGTCTGATCAATGAGATTCAGGCATTCTGCCTTTTCTAACTTCTGGAACACATTTTTATGTGGATGCTAGGGATCTGAATACAGGTTCTCATGTTTAGACTACAAATGCTTTATCAACTAGGACATCTCCCCAATCCCTGTTATTTATTTTTATGAAAGATACACTCATATGTGGATCATTCTATATTCATTGTATATTGTATTTGTTTTTATTAGATGTATTTATTTTATATTCATATTATCTTTGTTTTTTCCCTTACATCAGACAATAGTTCATTTTAAAGTCCCTATATAGTAAATGGTAAGTGAATATCTGTAAGAATTCAATTTATTGTCTGCTCTTCCACTCAAAAACAGCCATTTATCTATGCTATCCATACTTAGAGCTTTATCTTTATGAGCAGCCAGATCATAGAGGGGAACTATGCAGCATCTTGGATCCCACAACTTAGCAATGTTATCTACAGATCCTGAAATCAGATGCTGTTTATTGGTAAGAAACCAATTTATTGATGCTACTCAGACTATATGTGAGGAGAGAGAGAGTGACACCAAAGAAATATTATTTTTTTAGATCCCACAGTCTCCTATGTGATCTATGCTTATGAATGCCAAACATTTACAAAGAATTAAATAAGAAATAGAGTTTATGCTTTATTTCCTGTTAAATTTTACTGAAGACTTGCAGATTCAATACATCACACTCTAATTGTGTGATTTCAACATGTACTTTTCTTCAGGGTCTGACTGAAGTACTATGGAGGGCCTACCAGGGGGTCCTTATTAGTCCCAACTGCTTTGTTTTATACTTATTTTTGGTCAATTTATGGATTTTACATCTCATTGTCTTAATATGTAGGGAATGTAGACCATATATATATTTGTGAAATAAGGAACTCTGTTTAGCTTCAGTGCTATGTAGAAAAAATGCTATGTAAGCTACCAAAGCAGGGGAAGTAATTAATGATACTACTCAGCTTTTACAGCAATGAACTACAATAGCTAGCAGGGCAAGACATTCATATAAACTTAATAAATGACACTTACATGTTGGTGGAAACCTAAAGCAGTATAATTGGACTTAAGGCCCACTCAACAATAGGAAAATCTATTAGTTTCCTAGTAGTACTACGAATGCCTGGTACTACTAATATACCCAACTACCTGTAGTTAGTTAGGTCATGGATCTCAGAAGAGAATCTACTATCATTACTTTATTAAATCAGCTTAATTCATTACTGTATTCTAAATTTTATGTTTATATCCATGGGTAAATGCAGATACTGCCCTTCATCAGCAAACATCTCTATGCAGTAAATGGAGACCATCAGACAACACGTGGAAAAAAAAGGAGAGATAAATAATTTGTTGAGACCTCAGCCTCAATAAAAAGGTACATCTACGTCACATCTGTTACATTGCTAGCTCAGGGATCATTGTGAAAGATGGAACTACAAGATTGTAAGAGCTAGAATACTAGGACATCTCTTGTGAAACAATCTTTCTTAGAAATGGCTGCATACACAAGCTCTGAACAAGGATCATAGCAATATACAGGCTGATGTGAAAGGAGGCAATCTCACATGGCCATACCCCTTACATGAGGAACTACAGGCAAATGATGACAACAAAAAAGCACCAGAGATGAGCCCTCAATTGGTTGTCTAATACAAAGTGGTCAGTCCTGAAACCATATATATAATAACAAGAAAAATACTCATTAAGTTATCTTCACAAATTTTTGGAGAAATATACACATGTTACAATAAAAATTGGGTATGAATCTCCACAAACCACAGAACTATCAGCAATTTTTACCTTCTGAGAAAAGAAGAGTCACTTTCTCTGAGAGATTAAGCCCTGATATGTTGGCCCAATGAAAGAGCATAGACCAAGCATACAAATACTTTGAAGTTTCTGTTTGTTTACTTTGTTTAGTTTTTCTCTTGCTTGCTTGTATTTTTGATCTTTGAAAAGGTAACAATTTTGGGTAGCTGGATCAGAAGCAATAGGTGGTAGATCTAAAGAGAGTTTGGGATGAATGAATATGATCCAAACTTGATATATGAAGTTCTCAAATATCTAATAAAACAAAAAAATCAAATTAAAAATTGAAGTATTTGTGTTTTAAAAGTTTTATTCAAGACAGGGTAGGTAAGTCCTTCATAATTCCTGCTCTACAATCAATGTCTGTCAGAGAAACGGGGCCAAACAACTGAAGATAGATGCTATAATGTATGGAGAGAAATTGGGAACTGTCCAGGCAGCCACTGGTATGTCATTTCTTAGTTTTGGAAGATGCAGGCCCTGCACTTCCTATATAATCATATATATTTATCCCTCTCAGGTCACTGAGGTGGTTGAAAATAGATAGCTAGAGTCTCATAATTAACTTTTGAGTTGTTTAGGAATCAAGAGGGTGTTCTGGATCTAAGAAGATGGTTTTAAAATTGTGAGGCAAGTTAGTATGAAAGCTGAGTTAGATATAGAACTTTAAACTCATGGAGATTGTTAGATAGTAGAATGTTAAAGTCAGGTGCCAAATACATATGGACTGGACATTGGGAATGTATGCGAAGCCATATAACTCTCATAATTGTGGCCTATTTATTTCTGTTGTTTTGTATTGTATTTATTGTTATAAGAGAAAGAACCATTTGTTGGACTAAAAGGGGGAGCTGTTGGGGGAAAAAGATATACCTTAAACTAAAAAAAAAAAAGGGGTAGAGGATGGGGGTTTGAGGGGGAAGAGGGTGGAAGGGTGGGACTGGAGGGGGGAGTAGGGAGGGGATTGTGATTGAGATGTAACTTGAAGAAATAAAAAATAAATTATAAAAAAAATTTTATTCAATAACCACTTGTTATCTTAACTTTCCTCCTTACATTACTTATCAACACCAAGCACTTAGTGTTAGCACTACTAATTTTTTCATCATCAAGTCTAAAAGAGCTACATCTTCATATATAATTATATATCTTTTATTTATCCCCAGTTAAAAGTAAGTAGATAAAATGTCAACCTCAGGCTTAAAAATATTCAATGTCTGGTAAAATTACAGCTAAAAGCAACCACAATAACAAAAAATAAAGCAAATGGCATAAATGGTATTTAAATAAAGTGTGACGAAAATAAAAACAGTTCCTATTTGAGTATTTAGAACATGTTAAATGGAAACATTTGTTTCAATGAATCATTGAAACTGAATGGTCTTATGGAGATGTTAAACCAAATTTCATAGTTCATGATTTATCTCCAATGATTGCTTTGTTATACATTTCCTAATTAACTTTGCATGGTAATGAGCTTTGATGAACACCTGTACCCTCTTGGAACTGCTTTATTGCTTGTTTCAATACTTTTGGAATTGTACATATAGAGTTAAATATATATGTACATATAACCAAACACTTTAATAATATCAATAAATGCAACTTAGAAATATTTATACACACAGTATATAATAGTTATCAATAACATAATTAAATATATAATTTAAACTAGATACTTAAGAGTATAACATGTAAGTACATAATTTAAAAGCAAGTTATGAGATTTTATGTCTTTATTAAATATATATTAACATATTTTAAAAATATCAAGTTTACTAACATTCCTTTGTTGTGAACACTGCATTTGGTTTTATGCAAAGATGATGTTCAGTCAGTGATGAAACATTGAAAGGTAAAATATTCAATTCATAATGATGTATAATTAGTGCATAATATTTTTTGAGAAAAAAATCTGTGAAACTTTAAATAAGTATACCCAATAGAAAGAAATTTATGCAGTGTAAAGAAAGGAAAGAATAACTATGTATTCTCTGGCCAGGATTGACATCAGATTTAGTTAAGCATTTCCCATGTATCATTGCATTGCTACTTAAAAAAAAAAAAAGAAACCCATTTGTCTCCAGTTTATTTTTGCTATGCTTATCAGTTTATGGAATTAAGGAAACCCTATTTTATATTTTAATTTACTTTGGGTAATTTTGTTACAAAGCTTCTTTTTATATGGTTGAGAATAGCCAAAGTTTAGAGAAATAAAGACAATAACTAAGGACACTTAATGGTTGCAAAATTCTGACCCCCTCCACCCCTAATTTTTTGCAGTGATTTTTTTTTGCAGTGATTATCCCACCCCTATTGTTTTCTTAGAAATCTCCCCTAAAACAAGAGCAAATTCATAATAATAAGGTTCTTCCACATTAGGAGCAACACAGATACTTTCTGGAGTAGACTCCCCTAGTATTTCCTTGAGGGAATGGCGACATGGCCTGTTTTGTATTGCTCCCAGGATCCCAAGCCTTGTCAGTCCTAGGGACAAGTCAAAGAAGAAAAACAGAAGGTCATCTTTAGGTCACTGCTATTCATTTTGCTGTTCCAAGCTGAAAACCAAGGCCATTAAATATGAAAATCCACTCATTGTCCCCAGCCTGATTGTGTCCTGTCTTTCAGATCCAACTCACCATAGTCATAGCAACCCTAATAGGCGGATGTGCAATGGACCATATCATTTGCAGGGTGTCTTTAACTGAGAAAAGTTTTGTTGAAAATATGTGTGATTAATGCCTTCAACTATTATCTCTAATTGAACAGACATGAAAGTGGCCCACTTTGTCGGCACAGATAAGCCTATTGCATGCCTATTAATGGCATATTCAGTCCTTGCTGATTTAATCCATTATTGCCTCTTGTCTTCAGTAACCATAACATGTTATTGGAAGGCTGTGGAAAATTTGAGTAACTGTTTGAAACCCAGCCCCAATAATCCTCTGGACATGGGTGTTAAAGAAGAGAGAAAAGCTTTTTTTTTTTTTTTTAGAACATAATTGAATGTTCTGTGCTGTGCTGTTTGGATTATTATAAAACATTGACACTTCTTAAAAAATATGATTCCAGCAGAGCGATACACCTTAGTATTAGTAGTTATTCAGACAAATTCATAGAATTCTGCTTTCCATAATGTAACTTAATCAGAGGATTGATCAATAGGGAAAACAAAATTTTACACTGTGTGTGTGTGTGTGTGTGTGTGTGTGTGTGTGTGTGTGTGTGTGAGAGAGAGAGACAGAGAGAGAGAACATTCAAATTTAAAATAAGTAAAAATAATTTCTTAGAGATACACTGACATAAAAATTATATAAATCATGTGGAATTTATACAGAACGTGGACAACTCAGAACTATTTCCTACCAATTGGCCTGAATACTTTCTGGAGAAAAAACATTTTCAGTAACACTGAAGAGGTAAGAATCTAAAATATGATCAAATAGTCAAAAAAAAATCTTTGTGGATACTGAAAATATAGTTGTGATTCAGTCAGATATAAACAAAAATAGCTTTGGATAGAATACATGATATAAACATAAAACAATCAATGTGTTGTATGGAAATTTTGATAAACGAAAGACTCTATTCATGATTACTGTGTTGAGCAACAGAAACTGAGAAAAACTTACAAGAGAAATAAAAAGATTTCTAAATAAATTCATAAATAAATAGGGTAGGTCACAAACTCAAAGCAAGCTTCCTGATCCTCTGGGTCTCCTAGTAAGGTCAGAGTATATGCCATGAAGTCTCACCATCAGGACTGCCAAAATATGACCTAAACAAGGATGATGCCATCGGAGCAGGGCAAAGTGACCAAGGAAAATTCCATGAGTCCTCAACTCTACATAAAGAAATATAGGTGACTGAGGAAAGCTGGGACTAGAAGAGGCTGCCTTTCACAGGGTGGGCCATATGAGTTGGTTGTCTGATGCTAAACAGTCACCCCTGAAAACATATATATATGGAACATTATACTGACTGAACATGTTACATTTAAGGATATATGTGTTTATAAATACACATTGTTTACTTTAACAATTAGTGAGAAAAGAAACCATGAATTTGAAGAAGAGTGGGAAGGGGTACATGAGTGAGTTTTGATGGAGGAAAGAAAGACAAATTTTATTTTAAAATCTTAAATATAAAATTAGAGAAAGGAAAAAAAAACTTTTATGCATCTGGTATGTTCTTTATACATTGCTAAGCCTTCTGTGTATTCACTTAAAACACAGTTGGATTAATCTGGCTATGTATTCGTAAGTGAACAAAGTCTCATATATCTATACCCTACAAAACTAAATTGTAATATAAATATAAGAATGGTAGTTTGAAAAATAATCTTTAAGTGGAATATGGTCAATAATAGTCTCAAATTTCTAAAATAATATATTTCTAGAAATCATGTGTACATAATTTAATTCATATAAAAATTAAATATAAAAATGATATATAAGCATTATAAGAAATTATTCTTGGATTAAAAATTATAGTATGAGTATAATATTAAAACCTTTAATATTTAAAAAAAAGTTACTCATAATAATAAAAGTGAATATATTCTGAAAAAATTCAAATGGCTTGTGAAGAGTTTACCAAAAGACATAAAAATCTTTTATGAATGAGAAATGGATGAACTAATAATTCTGTTTTCCCCCAAACAAGTGATCAAAATTTAATTCATATTAGTATTTAAAAAGGATATAAGGATAAGAATTTTTCATCCTCTATGTACCAATGAGCATTGAATGAAAGTATTTGAGTACATAGATTTTTAACTTAAAATGAATATTTTGACTATCATATATGCTCAACACTATGAAGTTATCCCATAAAACTGGAAATTCATAATTCATATGCTAATTTAGGAAGACAAATATAAACTGTATATGTGTATATTCAAACTAAGATTATTTTTAATTATGGAAAAAATTGATCGTAAGCTCCATCAAAAGGGTTACATTATTATTTAGTGGATTAAATTATTTAATAAGCATATTCTAATAAATATAATTATATTCTAATGAATATAATTCACTTCAAATTAAATGCTGACTTAATCTGAGTTTTTTTTTCTTTCATAGATCTAATACCCTCATACATTTTATACTTATACATGCGGGAAATTGACCAGTGACAGACATGCTATAACTCTTCTATTAGACAATCATAAGCTATTTGTAGATATTAATATAAAATATAAAATGTACATGTCTCACACACACACACATATATATAATTGAATATGCAGATACTTACCTTTTATACTTAGACATGTTTGCCATTTTCTTCATTTGCATTATGTGTCATTTGAATTACTATTTAGTGCTTTTCCTGTGTTAAAAAAGAGTGGATTTTCTTTTTATTCATTAAAACTTTCATACACGTGTACAATGAATATAAATTATATGTACACTCCACAATTTCTCACACCTCTCCTTGCTATGCCTTCACCCCAGAAACAAATCCCTCTCTCAACTTAATTTTCTCTTCTTTCTTGCTGTAAATCCTGTAATCTAGGTGGAGTTGTCCTCATGTTCATCGATGTCCTTTCAGACACTGGGGCATAGCTACTCTACTTTAGCTGCACTCCAAAGGAAAACGATTCTCTTTCTTCCAACAGCCACTAGATACTAATACTTGCTCCAGTAATGATGGGGCATCAAGAGCTTTACTCTGCAACATACTAGATTTTTAAGTGGCTTGATCTTCATGAGCTCTTGTATGGCTAATCACAGCTGCTGCAACTGCAGTGTTACACAAGCCCTTTCATTTTCAGAAAATAACTTTCATAGCTTTCCTCATCATTTTACTCTTCCATTCTTTCTACCTCCTTATCCATGATACCCTGAAGTTGGTAGGTAAAGTGTTGATGGCCCATCTACAGTTCAGCATGAAGAATCACTTATTCTCAGCATATTGAACAGTAATGAGTCTCTATTAACCATTACCCACTGCTTTAAGAAAGAAGCTTCTTTGGCCAAGATTGATGTCAGAACAAATTTATGAATACAAATATAAATATTCAAAAGGTAATTTTACAACATGACCATTTACGCAAACAATATGAATCGGCATTTGCCTAAGGCCTAGGACATACCCACCTTCATAATTTCCTTCCAGTGTATCAGGTCAAATCCTATGAAGAGAACAAATCATTATCTCCTTAAACAGCCTTGCCACTATTACACGAGTGAGTACATATTGCCCTGTAATTTGCTATTATAGCATGCAGGATTCATCACTGAGTAAGGTAACTGCTATGTTTTCCTCTGGAAGAAGCCTATATAAAACCATCCCCAAAAAAGTTCGTTAGCAGGGAGACTTTTCTCTCTCCATTCAAGACAGATTTGTCCATGTCCCACAAATAAAGCATATCAATAGCTCCTCACCAGATAGTTACGGTAGGCAACCAAGAACAATGGCAATAGCTTATAATATTTTAGTGCCTTTGGAACTTACCTCCATGTCTTCCTCCATTAATAGTGTTGATGAGAAGAAAATGTTAATTGCACCATTGTATCCTTATGAACGGTACTTATTTCTTAAAACTCAGTATTTCCCCTTTATTTGGATTTCAAGAGTTTTGATGTAATTCAATTATATAGGAATTTCTTTGAACTAATCCCACTAGTACTCTTGTCTCCCTTGTATTTCAAAAACGTTTTTTTTCTCATTTAAACAACAATACAAAAGTAACGACTATTGAACAAACACCTAAAAGCAGTAACAGTTTTATCCTTCTTTGCCTAAGCCATGCACAATTAGAAGAACATGTCACAGAACTTTTGTTACTTTTCCATGGCTTTAATTTCACCATGCCCCTTAACCTCCAAGGTGCTTATTCTGTGGCTATAAGTCAGGCACTTGTATGGTTAGGTTAATATCTTTCTTTGACCCTGTTGCTTCATGAAATTATACAATACATTTCCAGGTTCTCTTTTACCTATTCTATATTCATCACTTACACAAGTGAAGGTAGGAGGGATAAAAGTTCCCTCTGGTAGGGTCAGAACTCACCATCTAAACAGGTGTAGACTTTGATAAATTGATACACTGTTGCTTACCATGCAGATATTCTATAAATATTAATTTATTCATTCATTAAAATGCATTTGTAAACCCCCTTAGCCCATGAATTAATTCTCAGGTACTTTCTTGCTCATTCTTTGGCATATAATGAAAAAATTAAGTGAAAAAATTAACTTTTTTTCCTGTTGGACTCAAAACAGCAAATAGTATCTTTTGTTGAGTTTTCATATAAAAAGCAAATGTCCCCTTTCTAGTGTACTTAGTGCTATACTATTCATATTTGTAGTTCTGTTGGGAGGGATATTTATATTTAAATAACTCTCAAGAAGCCTGTTGAAATGTTGACCAACGTTTAAAAATGTAACAAGGATCTGATATGCCTTACAGAGGATATTTCTGGTATGGGTACAGTTTACAGTAATATTTAATATTACCAAACCAATGTATCCTATTAAATAAAGTGTCTTTAAAGAGAATAATATATAAAAGAAGAGTATTTATTGATCAGTTCATGAAAATGCTGTATCCAGAGGCAAGAAGAACCTAAATATCCTCTATGGCTAATTCTTCAGTATTCACTGTCAGTGTTCTCATCAGCTGGGTAAAAGTTAACTATCACAAATAGCAAAAAAAAAAAACTGCAAACCTCAAGTTATTGATCACATTTATGATTTTCCAGTTTTCTAAAATGTGCATGATAACTTGATTAACTATGATCTTAATCTAAATTATTCTAAATATCTCACATGTTGTTATTATAAGTACAGTTGCTATCTTTCCTTTCTTCAGTATTGAAAAGGTCTATATTTTAATCCATAATATATATCATATAAGCTTTGTGTTCTCAATACTAATTGTAAAATATATATTAAGACAATGGTTTGGAGGAGACTTTATGCTCTTAAACATCCTGAGTGTTATTTATATCTTTTTCTTCCTTATTCCTCCATATTGCCTTCACTCTCCCATTTCCACCTCATACTTCCTATATCTTGATATTACCAAGTGTAGAATGCCTACCCTGCCCACATGACTCCCTTCTCCATTCATGGCTTCTGAGTTACTTCAGATGCTATATTTAAATCTAACTATTGGGGATTAAGACGCAAAAATTAGACAGAACAGGCAATTTTGTCTTTTGAGGTTTAGGTTCCTTAATTCAGTATAATATTTTTTCAGTCTTGTCCATTTACATGAAATTTTCATAATTACACTTTTCTTTTTATTTAAATAAGTTGATTTTTTTCATAAAATGTATTTTGATCTAATTCTTTCCCAATTTCTAACTCTCCCAGACAATTCCCAACTTCTTAAGCAGTCAACTTTATATTCTTTCTCTCTGAGCTATGTCCTCTGCATATATACTATTGTGTGTAGCTTGGGGTTCTTGTGGGACTCCCAACAGTGAGAAATGTCTCTGACTCTTTCGTCTGTGCTTAGGATCTTTTTCCTCCTACTGGCCTGCCTCATCCAGCCTTGATATGATGGTTTGTGCTTACTATTTGTTTTTAGCTTGTTAAACCATATCCAGTTGATATCCCTGGGTGGCCTACTCTTTTTTTTTTTTTTTTTTGAAGGGAAACAGAGTAAGGGTGGATCTGGTGAAGAGTAAAGGTGGGGGGAGGGATTAAGAGGCATTGAGGGAGGAGAAACTGCAGTTGGGATGTAGTATATGAGAGAATAATTTTAAAAGGAATATAAAAAAGGAGAAAAAAGAAAAAAATCAAAACAAACTATATATATGTATATATATACATATATACGTATATATATGTATGTATATATATATATATATATATATAAACGATTAGACAAAAGTAAGTAAAACAACAAGTGGACAAAAGTGTGAGGAGGAGTCCATTTTGTGTTGGCTCTGGAGTGTGGTTTTTATATCCAATGGCACTCAACTGGAGAAAATAAATTTTCCTTTTCCCAGCATGAATCAATTGCAAGTAGCTTCCTGGTTCAGAGTTATATCTCTGTGCCCTGATGGCTGAATGACATTCCACTGTGTATATCTTTCACATTTTCATCATCCATTGATCATTTGAAGAGCATCTCAATTGTTTCTATATACTAGTTTTTGTGAATTGAACAGCAGCGAACATGGATGAACAAGTACCTCTGTTGTAAAATGCAAACTCCTATCTCCATGGAAAGGTTTAACTCTCACCCTTCACATTTTGTTTTATAACTGATGTAAACTGCTGTCAAGATCAACAACTGACCAAGGTACAGAGAAAAGTAACTATGAGGTGCTTAGCTCCAATGGACAATCTACATGTTAAGCTCTACACTCAAAGCTAAGGAAACTTCACAGATGTGATTCTGGAAATACTGGAAGTACCAGAGGATTAGGATGTCCTCTTCCTTAAATAGGACATTTACACAATCTGCTCTAAGTCTCAGGGAATATACCAGAAGGAAGGTTGATAAGAGTGAAACAACCAGATGATATGAAACAAGACAATGAAATGTCATGTGGGCAAACATAGCCATTCTAGTCATGATATAATACTGTGACTCACCTCCTCGAACTACAAAATATTTAGCCTTCCATCATTCAAGCATGGATTGAATCGAGGCTGAATTAATAGCTCTTGATAAATCCTGAGGCTGGGGCATTCATTGTTTTCAGATATATACCCATTGGGGAGCCAGCCAAGCTCCATTCTATAGTTTCAAACCCATTGTTACACAAGCAATGCTGGTATAACTTAATGTTTCACAAAACAAAAGATACAGATGTGATAAAGGGACATGTAGGCAAGAGAAGCAGGTAACAGGGGTGACAGTACAATTAAGAGAAGGTGGCACTGGTAAGAAATGTCATGATATATACATGTACAAAATTGCTAAATAGTACTATGGATTAATACAATAGATTATGTTCTAAATGTTATAACCATATCACTTATTGTGGTGCAATTAATATTTATATTGTTTATTCAATTCCTATCTTTATTTGTGAGGATATGTGTGTATGTGTGCATGCCACTGTGAACTTGTGGATGTCAATGACAACTTGTGCGAATCAGCTATTTTCCCCTAGTATGTGATTCCCATGGAAGGAACTCAATTTGTAAGTTAAAAACAGTAAGAGCCTTTACACATTGAGCCACCTTGACAGCCCTGGAATTGATATTTCAGTACTGTAGGATAGGCTGTGCTTTCACGTTATTTTATATATTTGTCCCACTGCCACATTTAGCATTTAATTCTTCCTACTTGTTTTTTGAGATCATGTCTTCATATACTGTGATAAAAATGTATCAATCTTTTATTCTAATTATTTTCTACACTGGTCCTTTTTTTCATTTGAACAAGCACTGTATCATGTGAATTATTATTGCTATTTATAGAATAAGTCTTTTCATCTGTCATTTTGCTAATGAATCTCATGAGTACAATTTTATTATAAAATAAACTCTTAATAATGTAACAATCTTGTAAATATGCTAAGTAGGATTACATCTGTTCTACTATGAATCTTGTGAAAATTTCCATTTTAATGCTGAATTTTCCACAGTATCAGCATGACCTACCTTCCTATTTACTCAATTCTTTCTTTTTTTCCTCTAAGCTTATCTAACTCTTCCTAGAAAATATTTTTAAGTTGTCTTTTACCCTTATTCTCATCTTGCATCCATAATAGCACATTATTCTTAGTTATTCATATATATTTTCATAGTCTAATCATTAACTCATCAAATGTCCTTAGTTCTGATGCAACTTGAAGAGCCAGAATGGATTGATATGGGGGTTCCCCTTTTCTGAGGAGGAGTGGAGTGGAGGGGGAAAGGCAGAAGAGGGTAGAGTGTGGGAACAGTTGGAGAGGAGGGAGGGGGCTGTGATCAGGATGAACAATGAGTAAATAAAAAATACATACATACATAAACACATACATATATATATATTCAAAGTATATTTTACTTATTTGTTTCTCAAGCTACTTTTGAAACACACTAAAAAAATATGAAATAGACTTTGCACAGTTTTGAGCCTGCCATGATATCTTACATTATGTCTTCAGTAAATATGTTTATCAAAAAGTGAGAAACAGCCATATGGACATGAATATAATAATTATGGTGAACAATTAAGATTGATGATATATAAGAAATTGATTCACATTTGATCAAAGAGTGTAGAAATATCCATGATATTTTAAGTCAGATATCATCCTCATTTCCCTATCTTTTAAACCCTTTATGCACTTATTACTCAAGTGCGTTGGCTCAGTTATTAAATTATGAATAAAATATTTCACTATACATATAAATTCTTTACTATGCTCCTGATTCAAATGCCTATTATCTATTGATGGACAACTACAATGATCATTTTTTTTTAGTCAGTCTCTTTATGCAATCATCAGTGTATTATAATTTGTTAAAACTATTTTATAAAATATGCCTAATTATTTATAAGCAACAAAATTTATTGCTCACAGCTCTGGATGTTGTAAATCAATAGTTAAGGCACCTGCAGATGTTATAATCTCATCCTCGGTGCCTTACCACATGGACTAGCTACTCCCTTAAGTTCTGCACGACCTTTACTCCAGCACATCTTGCAAGCAAGACAAATTGTAGCTCAAGGATTTTGTGACTGGGTTGTTGTCCCCATCCCGGCACTGGAAGCTTTGCCTGGTTCAGAAGATGGCTGGCTTAGGATAGGTATTCCCAGTTACTAGAAGTCTAACCTAGGGTTACCCTCATAGATTCCTGGGAGTTTTTATTGCACTGGATTTCTACCTTGTCTCCCCTCCTATGCCCACAAATTCTCTCAGTACTCCCTCTGTTCTCCCTCTTACCACAACCTGATCCCTCCTATTTCCATCCACACTGCCTCTGTTCTACCCACAAAATCTATTCTACTTACCCTTCCCAGGGGAATTCATGTGTTCCACCCTTGGTTCCTCCTTGTTACTTAGCCTCTCTTGGTCTGTGTATTGCAACATGTTTATACTATACTTTACAGTTAATATGCACTTATGAGTGAGAATCTTTAAAGACCTTGCAGAGAACATCTCAAATGCTGAAATAACTATTATGATACATAATAATCAAGGTTGGCATCTTTCTGAAAAAAATATTTATCTAGTTTTTAAAATTTCTCTTTATAATAGTTTAGGAAATAGCAAATAATCAGCCGAAAGCACAGTCTTTTTGAGTCCCTAATGCCTCAAGATTTATAAGACATTAAACTATTATCACGTATCAATACAGCTGTTACCTAGTGTTTTCTATATATCTTAAATATAAATACTGTTTAATGAAACATTAATGCTTGTCTTCTGAATATTTGCATTATTGTGTGTTTCTTTACCAATAGCTCCTAGTGTGGTACTGTGTACATAGTAAACTATTAATGAATGCCTCTTTAATATAGTTTTCTTTCTGTTTCTGTGACAAATACCCTTATAAAATAACTTTAAGGGAGAAAGGTTTTATTTGTGTTACAATTCCAGGTTACAAACAATCATTGCATGGATATCATGGCAGGAATTTGAGGCAGCTAGTGGCATGAAGTCTAGAGGAGAAAATAAATTCATGATGCTCACTTTTGCTTAGCCCATTCTCTACATTTATACAGATAAGGATTTACACAATGGGAATGAAGCTTCTCACAGTGGACTAACTCTTTCCACATTAGATGAAATAAGGAAATCAACTCCTCACAGACATACCCATTAGGCCATTCTGATCTGGATAATTCTTCATTTAGAATTTCTTCTCATGTGATTCTAAATTGTGTCAAGGTAAGAATTGAAACTAATATTCACAATGTGTAAATATGAATGAATATGTTTAAATATGAGTTTAAACATAAGTAAACTATGATCTGTGAAATATTTTCAATATTGGAAAATAAAATACAGATCAAAGTACACTCAACTTAAATTTGTAAAATTAAAGTGAATGTTTATAAATCTTTTAATGATGTTGTTCTCAGCATTTAAAATAAGAAATTATAACTAAGGGAGATATTGTTGTTAGGTATTATGTAGTAGATATTAACAACAAGTATAACAGTAAATTTTTATTTATCATATATTAATACTTAACAATTACCTAATAATTACCTATAAAAGTTCCTAAATCCTACAACCCAAACCCTAACTCTAAAACCTAATCTAACAATACCCTAATACCTATAAAACAAACACTTAACACTAACCTAAACTTTCTTAAAAGGATATTCTCTCAAATTAACTTTTGTCATGGATCTGTAAGGGTGATTGATTCCCACCAAGTCTTTCAGTCTTATAGTCTGTAAGTCTTATTCATCAGATCTTAAGATCAGTTTATAAATTTGATCTATTTCAATAATTGAAGTAAGATGATCTTTTAATCAGTCAGGACTTGTCTCTGCAGTCCTAGTCCCAAATAATTTACAATTGGAAGCCCTCCAAACTGCCTCCAAATCTGCCAATTGCTCACCATTTCTGTGTTCTGGGCACTCTGGTTCTGCCTCGGGTGCTCTGGAACTCCAAACACTGTGGCAGCTTTCCGAGTTGGACCAAAATGGTCTTACTCTGCCAAAAGGCATATTTTGTCACTTTCTCAACCTATGTGGATCACTGACAGGGAGCAGAAGATGATGATGAAATCTCTCTCAGAGGGTGAGGAGGAGGAGTGCCCTGGGTCCACGTGAATCTTGACGTAAATTTCTTCACCTGTGGTAATGAATAGGCAGCGTGATTATCGGCAGAAGTTTTTGCAGCTTCCAGGTCATGCCCTTGGGCAATGTGTCCCTCCAAAGCTTTCCTTGCAGAGGGTGGTCAAGGAGTAGTGGGAGGTCAGGAGATTGCATGATCTGTCCTGGAAATCTGGAGTTCTTCTCAACAGTGTCATTGTTATGGTTCCTGGTGGGCTGTTCCAAGGCACGCCCTTCAATGTCAATCATATCCAGATGTAACTGGATCCACTCATGTAGAGAGCTGCGACCTGCTGCGCCCTAGAGATGGCGCCGGTTTCCGCCTTCCACCAGCCCGATGGATGGTGAGCGCTCTCGGTGGTGAACAGGTCCATGTTTGGTTGGGACCGCTGATCTGGCTTCCTTCTGCATACGTGGGCCTCTAAGATAGCACCACATGGCTTTACTTGATTGGCTGTTCATATAGTATTTATGAGTATTATATAGTATTATATAGTGGGTTGGGTCTGCCCGATTATTCAGAAGACTGTTTTCAAGGGACCTGAATAAACTGCTTGAGAAGAGCTTTTGCGAGTTGCGACGTTCTTGCTGGTCGAGGTCGACACGACACACTCATACCTTTTTACCTGAGAGGCCTGTCTTATGTTATTCCAAAATCCCTATGTTCAATTTCACTACTCTAACCACAAATAAGCATTGCTTCATTACATAAATTAAACTTTACACTCCCATCCATACCTAAGATAATTATGTGGACTTCAGTGTTCTTAGAAATTATTCTGCCTCTGTGTCTCTCAAAGTAAACGTGTGTCTGCTGGCTACATCACATTATCCTACACTCAGAATTTTAAATCTTTCACCCTATGCTTTACCTTATGTAGATTGCTACGTCTTTGAAACCAAATATTTTTTTTTAGTTTCATTGTTTAGTTTATTCGGTTTATGTTTTTTAGGATTTTTTGCACCTCTCTTCTCCTTATTTATTTATTTATTTATTTATTCAAGTTACATCCACATCACTGCTTCCTCCCTCTTCCCCACCCAGTCTCACCCTCCCACCCTCTTCCCATTCTCTTCCTTCTCCTCAGATGAGGGGAGCCTCCCACATATCGACCCACCTAAGTTTATCAAGTCACATGAGGGGTGAGCTTCCTCTTTACCTGGGGCTCCATGACAGAGATATTTCCTGATCATGTTAAGGGTTCTGCATGAAGACCATGTTACCTATCATCTATGTATGTGTAGTAGCTTAGGTCCAATCTCTATGTTTTTGTTGTTGTTATTGTTGTTTGGTGTTTCAGTCTCTGGAAGCCTCTAGGGGCCCAGGTTGGTTGGTTCTATTTGTCTTCACCTGGCCTTCTTGTCCCCTCTGGATCCCTCTATTCCTCCTCTCTTTTTTATACACAGCTCCCACAGAGCTCCATCTAATGTATGGCTGTATGTCTCGGCATCTGTTTTTTTCTCTCTTTTTTTTTAATAATTTATTTTTTATTTCTTCAAGTTACATCTCAATCACAATCCCCTCCCTACTCCCCCCT
>CAJQZJ010000592.1:4380101-4442058 GCA_907164525.1 Lophiomys imhausi
AGAGAGAGAGAGAGAGAGAGAGAGAGAGAGAGAGAGAGAGAGAGAGACATGGTACAGAGTAAGATTTTGAGAAATCAGGATTCTTGTAAAACTACTGTATTTCTTACTGGTTTAGTCACTTCTTTTAATATGATCCACAATGTTCTACACATTGCTTCCTTCCAGAAAAATTAAACCTATATGTCTAGTGTTCAAACTAATGAGAAATCAGCTCTTCTCATGCAATATCCTCACATTCTAAAGTTTGTTACTTCCTATATAAGTGTGGGTATTGTAGTTACTTATTACTAACTAATAGATTTTACCATATAGTTAAGGTATAAATGAAACATACAACATACAACCATTATACACAGGAGGTGTATACACATACACATTTTATGTGACTGAATCTATGAATCACCTGTGATAACATAAGCACAATCTTGAACTCTGTTTTGGTTACCTTTCCTGCTGGTGCAACAAAGCACTTTGAAAAAAATCAACTTAAGTTACATGAGATTATCTTGTCTTCCAGTTTTCTGGTATAGCCTCCCATGGTACAGTAATCTTGGTAGCAGAAGCTATAGTTGGTCACATTGCACACACAATCATTAAACAGAGAGCAATGAATGCTTATACTCAACTAGTTTTTTTCTTTTTTAAACAGTCCAGAAAACAAGCCCAGAGAGTGATCTCCCACGTTTGAGCAGGTTGCTCCCAGCTCAATTAACCTAAACAAGTAATTCTTCACAAGCACTCTTGGAGCTTCTCTCCTATGTGATTCTACAATTTTCTATATTATGTCAATATTGAAAAATCACAACCTTCAGAAGGTTGCTTCTTTTTGTTTGTGTGTGGACAAAGCAAAGGAAGCTAAACTATATTCACTTATATTGTCGATGTCATATTGTTGACTATAATCAAAATGTTTCAACTTATCAAATTATTTTAAGTGTAATGTAAAACACATTAGATAACAATCCACTTCACCTCTTTCACTTTATGTCTCCCATTCTGCTTTCTGATTTTGTGAATTTCTAGAGTTTTATAGAATAAAATGTTATTATATGATTAGTTATACCAAAGCTTTGCTGGAGAGAAAATTAGTCATGGACAATGTTGATAGATGTTGGAATAAACCTGTCTTTCAGTGTGAAGTACATTCTTGTCAGAGAAAGGAAAAAAAGAAAAGAACCATTGGGTAGGAAGAGATCTTGAATACACTAAATTCTGAGAAAAGGTATATTCAGTCAAATAAAGAGAGTGACATGAGCCAAAGTTGCCTGTTATATTGATCATGAACCATCAGAAATAGTGTCTACTTCACCTTCCTCAGTCTCAGGTTCAGGAAATCTAGAGGAAGCTTGTTCTCATCAATGTTGCACTAGTGTATCAAATTAGAGTGGTAAGGTTGAGGTCTCTTTATCTTTCCCCATTTCACATTACCATTCAAGAAAAGGGTAGAAGTCTATGAGAAATAATGAACTTTGAAATTATTGTTCTTTCTCCAGCCAGTTGCCTTGGAAGAGTCTTGAATAGATCTCATCTACCATCACCTCTATGACTAACCTCTATGACTATATGTCTACAAGATTCTTGGATGGAGTAAGTTAAGATAGAAATATAGATAACAGATAGATATAGATAGATGATAGATATAGATAAGATAGATAGATAGATAGATAGATAGATAGATAGATAGATAGATGATAGGTAGATAGACAATATCAATGAATTGGTTATTTTCCTTACAACCTCACAGTAAAATGTCAAGCAAATAAAAAATAAGTTTTCTTTCCTTACAATTACCAATTACCATCCTCTTATTTTCTGGGGAAAATACAATTAAAATTTTATAGGAACACAAACTAAGTCCAAACTCAATCGGAAATAATATTGTGTTTTGTAGTAGTCCCTTCTGAAGTATTCTATCATGCAGAGAAGATCCTAAGAAAGAAAGTAAATAAATCAAAGTCGTTTCAGGAAATACTTGAAACTGAAAAGTTCCACTAAGCCCTTCCCTTCCAAGAGTGAACTGTAAGGACTGCAGAGTATCACTTTCAGACAAGGCAAGCTACAAGTAATATATATACCAGTTTTCTAGAAGAAGCAAAACTAGCTGAGCAGCTTGGAAGAGATTTAAACCATACAAGCCTCCTGGAGAGGATATTCCAAATTATTGAGCTGCCTTCAGTTGTGCAGTATTCTTCAACTTCCTGGCTTTTGTGAGCGGATATTCTTTTTAGAGTGGACTTCTTTGATGAAGCTCTCATTGAGTCGTTTCTATTCCTTTAGTAACACCTCACCCATATTCCTCTGAGCAATCCCAATAACCTTGTTGATTCTCCAACTTGGACTTAGATGGCATCCATATTTGGTATGCTGTGGTATCCTTCTCAGTGATGAATAAATGTGATAAATGTATGTGTGTGAGAGCATATTCATAGGAAGTGTGAGTCTCTGT
Source organism: Lophiomys imhausi (assembly GCA_907164525.1). Taxonomy (NCBI): domain Eukaryota; kingdom Metazoa; phylum Chordata; class Mammalia; order Rodentia; family Muridae; genus Lophiomys; species Lophiomys imhausi. The sequence goes on from CAJQZJ010000592.1 coordinate 4,382,548, forward strand.
GTGTGTGTTACATCTCCTCAGGAAATGCTTTGTCATACAACATATGGGATGCATATCTCCATAATATCTGAGTCTGTTGAAGGTTAAGTTTGCCTGGTAAATTTCACTTTATTAATGAATAATACTTCTCTGAGATACTTTTAAGTACCACATTGAAGTAAACTATTGGAATTTGTCATGACCATTAGCCATATAGATCATAACTGCTATAATAAAAATAACTATGAGATAAGGCTAAGATTTCTACTACACTAGTGAAAGTGGCATGAATTGAAACTAAATACTTTTTAATAGACATTTAAAGGAATGGGAATCTTCTTATTAAGGTAGTTTTTGTGCTTTGTCAAATGGAATTTGGGAAAGTACCTTTGGGTTATGGATTCCCTCCTTACAATGGTTGATGTACTAGAATGATTTATTGTTTTATCAATATTTTCAGGTTTCATAATGGTTCCACAGTGATGTTCTTTAACTGCTGGTTTTGATATGTGGCTGGCTTTTACTAAGTACATGTGTATTGAAGTGCTACAACATCAATTCCCAATATTTGGTGTAAGAAGTACTGTTTGTTTCAATCTTCATAAAGAGTATTAACCTTCATCCCTGCAGAAAATGGATATTATCTGTGCCCACAAAATGTCTCAGACTGTAGTGTAGTAGCAGAACAAACTCAAAAACTATATTCAGATTAAAGCTGCACTATACACAGAACTTAGATGGAGAAATACATGTTACTGTTAATTTAACATGCATCACAATGACTTGAGTAAGTACATGCAATGTTAATTCAATCCTAACCTAATAGATAATGAAAGCAGAATTTTGTCGTTTTCTCCTGTTAGCTCTAAAATTTTATATTTGTGGTTCTTTAAGCAATCGTCATTTTTCATGTTCATTGTTACATTTCACAATCCAACTGCTTTTCTTCACATGCACATTTTCTTTTAATGAATTTGGTTATGGGAGATATTCTAATTAAATAAGACTAAAAGATAAAAGTGGTAGATAAGTAACTGATTTTTCTTTCTTTCTTTTTCCTTCCTTTCTTCCTTCTTTCTGTCTTCTTTCCTTCTTTCTATCTTTCATTCCTTTCTATTTTTAATATTTATTTGTTTGTTTGTTAATTTAATATGTGCCTAGTCAAGTATAATGAGAAGAAAAACTGTGAAGTTTGGTTCTCTCCTACTGTGCTGACTCCAGGGTTCAAACCAAGCTTGTCTGGCTCAGTAAAATATGTATTCGTTTACTCACCCATCTCCTTGGCTAATGGAGCATTAGTTTTTCACTTCTAGTTTTATATTTCGTGTGAAAGTGTGAATTTCTGTTCTTTGTATTGAAGAATCAAAGATGATCAATATCTGACAACATGTATACGAAAAAAATAGAACAGAGAAACAACAATAATAATATTGAAAAATTAGAAATTTTCCTTTTATATTTGTAATGGGAAATTTGCATAACTTTTATTAAATATCAGATCTCTTCTTTATGACTATAAGCATGCAAATTATAGTAAGTTCAGTGAACTAGAAAGATGCTGAGCTTAAAACCAGATATAAGTTAGTAAACCTTAGGCAATTTATTATGTTGATTCAAAAAAAGCTTCTCACATTGTTAGATTGATCAATTTTTCATGGCATATTGAATATTACCTTGCCATGATTCACAAAGTTGTGTGTTATTTACATTTCTATTGCTGTGAAAATTTCATGACCAAGGCAATAAAAAAGAAAGAGTTTATTTATGGATCACATTTTGAATAGATGAGTCCCTGATGGTTGTAGAGGAGACAATGAGAGCAAGCAGAGAGCATGAGAGCAGACATTTGGGTGCGTAAGTAGTAGCTGACAATACCACTTCTGGGTATACATCCAAATGCTTCCTCACTAAGCTAAAAGGAAGTTTCCTCATCTATGTTCATAGCAGCCTTATTTGTAATAACTAGAGACTGGAAACAACCCAGGTGTCCTTCAACTGAGAAATGGATTAAAAAACTGGTACATCTACACAATGGAATACTACTCAGCCACCAGAAACAATGAAATCTTGCAATTTGCAGCCAAATGGATGGAATTAGAGAAGCTCATCCAGAGTGAGCTAACCCAGATTCAGAAGGATGCACATGGCATCTATTCACTTATAATTGGATTTTAGCCATATAGTACAGGATAACTATACTACAGCCAATGCACCAAAGGGAACAGGAACATAGATTTTGTTACCTGTCAGTGAGACACTTTGCCCTAGTGGTACTGGTTTGTAGGCTCCCAGTGTATGAGGAGGATCTTGGCTCTCATATGACTGCTGAACTGGGGCAGGAGATGGTTATGTAGGGACACTCCACTCTGGAGTAGTGGGATGTTAGAGATGGGGTAAGAGGGTGGAAGGGCGGGACTGGGAGGCGTTGAAAGAGGATACTATGATGGAGATGTAAACTGAAGTAATAAATAAACATAAAAATATATTTAAAAAAGTAGTATGGGAGGCGTTGAAAGAGGATACTATGATGGAGATGTAACCTGAAGTAATAAATAAACATAAAAATATATTTAAAAAAGTAGTAGCTGACAGCTTACATCTTGATCCACAAGCATAAGCCAGAAAGAGCAAACTGAGAATTGATGGGATGATGTCATGCTTTCTAAATGTAAATTAATCTGGTCCCAGAAGCCTGCTTGCTGTACAACAAGTAATACTGTGTTACCTTGCTTGCTAACAATTGTCTCTGATTGGTTGAATAAATGCTGAAGCCTGAGATTTGGCAAAGATAGAAGTAGGCAGGACTAAGGTATGGGCTTCTGAAGAAGAGAAGATCTTGGGCTGAGAAGAAGAAGAGAAGAGAGAAGGGAGAGGAAAAACAGGTTTGAGAAAAGAACTTCATTCTATGTGACCTGGAACATAGGCATAATATGGAGAACAACAGCCCAAGGGGACATATGTATAGAAAGGATTTTATTTGGAGAATAGAATTATAGACTAGCTTATATGGGCTAAAATTGCTCAATTCAGGCCAAGGCTTCTTAAAATCCATGAGGTGTTTTTGTTTATTTATAATGGTGGGTTAAGGATTAACACCACCTGCAAATTAAATATAATATAAATACAGGTAAATAATTTAACCCTTTACTTCTACAGAGACTGGTCTTTAAAACTTCCATGTCCATTTTCAGTGATATACTAACAATACTCCATAATCCACCCATGAGCAGTCCAACCAATGAGGCCCAAGTATTCAATTATATGAGTCTCTGGTAGCCATTGTCATTTAAATCACTGCAGTGTGCATTTTCATACAAACATCAACTTAGTTCATGTCCAATATTCAAATAGTGACGTTATTCTAGAGATTTCTACATGTCTACACAACTATAGATTTTTACCTTCATTTAATCAGTAGTAAGATTCTGCTTTTTTTTTTTTTTTTGCTTTAATTGAGGTGTGGACTTTTAGATTCTATTTGTTTTTTAGATCCATCTATGTATTTTTTTCTCTACAGAACTTCTCAGAATTCACTTTCTTTACTGTTAGAGTCCTTTTCATGTGGATAATGAAGTAATCAATTTCACAAAAACAGCAAACATTTTAGCAATCTCTTCAATTTATTTCAAGTAAATAAAGAACAGATACAGAATTATTATCTTAAATCAACATTAAGCAAGGCTTTTCAATATGTGCATGTAATTTATTTTTCAAATATGCTGAAGAAACAAATACATTTACAGAGAAAAATATTTCTCACCAAATTTTCTGTTTCTTTTTTTTTAATTAAAAGCAAAGCATATTGTTGTAAAGGTTATAGACAGTCATGATGTTCTGCAGAAATAATTTAAGCTTGGGATATTAGAATGTTTAAGAAGCATATTGACAAGGAGAAAATGAAGTATGAGTGTTATAATTCTGCTTTAATTAAAAAATTTTTTACTAAAAATTTTGCTTGCACATCATATGAAAGAGAAGTTTTGGCTTGCAATTTCAAGTTCAATAGAAACAATGGAAGGAGTTCAACACAATAGCTCATTTTACTCGAAAAATATCTATAGTATAAATAAAACAACATGTGGGGGAAGAACATTTCCCAGGTTTGGATTTATCATAAGTGATATTTTGAATTTCAGTTATTACTACAGGAGATCATATTAGAATTTGTGACTCTAATCCTTGCATCTCAAACTAAGAATGTCACTAGGTGATTTTCACTCTTTTTTTTCTTTACAAAATACATTTTAATAAAAATTTTAACACATTCAAGATGATGTATGAAGATCATATTAAGGTTACAACATCATTCCATAATATAACAGACCTTGTGGTAAGAAAATCAGCCATAATTAGTAAACCATTAAAGCACATCCTGAAATGTGTTTTATGCACACATGTTCACACTGATAATGAAATGAAACAGAAAAGATTAAACTACTATTTCCAAAACACACCCAATCCATTACCCATTTAGAATTTGTTTTCAAGATAAAGTAGGAATCTGCCTGTATGGCCTTCCTTATGTAAAATGCTGTGATCACTCATTTGAGCTACTGAAAAAAACCCTAAAGTTCTGTGCTTATTTTTTTCCAAGCCTACCCTTCATTGAGTAATCCAGTGCTTGTGCTCAGTGCTTTTTTCAGGCAAGAGGTGTCTGGGGATGAGTAGAGCCCAAATATATTCTTGCAGATGTTCACTGTATCTAAGACTAGCAGTCTGTTCATACAGTTCTATTTCTTTTTTTGTTAATAAATTTATTTATTTGTTGCTTCAGGTTACATCTCCATCATATTGTCCTCTTTCCCCCTTCCCACCCCTGCCCTCCCATCCTCTACCCCCTAACCCTTCCATCTTGCTCCTCTGGAGTGGAGTCCTTGCCCCAGTTCAGAAGTCATATGAGAGCCAAGAGCCTCTTCATACACTGGAGGCCTACAAGGCAGTACCACCAGTGAAAAGCACCTCATTGTTAGGGAGGGAAAACTAAAAAACAGACCAACAAACAAAAAAACAACAAAAAAAGTCTATGTCCATGTTCCATTTGGTGTGTTGGTTGTAGTATAGATATCCTATACTATATAGCTAAAATCCTACTCTAAGTGAATAGATGCCATGTGCAGCCTTTTGAGTCTGGAGTGAGCTAACCCACACTCTTTTTTTTTTTTTTGATATAAAAGTATGAGAGGGAGCTCATGCCTGACACTGCCTGGATGGCCAAGAATTGGAGAATGAATACCACGGAGACCTTGGAAAGAACCAAACATGACTTGCAAAAAGAAAAAAGAAAAAGTCATGAAGAGATTTCTATTCATATTCTGCTATATGTGCCCAATCATCATCAGAGAGCCTTTATCCAGCAACAGCTGGGAGCAGATGCAGAGAAGAATAGCTGAACATGAGACAGCACTCCGGGAACACCACAGAAAAGGGAAATAAAGGATTTTTGGATCCAGAAGTTTTATGGACACCAGGAGAACTTGACTCATGGAACCAACTAAGCGGGGCTCACAGGGCTCAAAGAGACTGAGGGGGGGCAGTCACAGAGCCTGCATGGGTCTGGCCTAGGTCTTCTGCATATATGTTATGTTTCTGTAGCTCAGTGTTCTTCTGGAACTTCTAATAGTAGAAGTGAGGGTGTCTAACTCTTTTATCTGCTCTTGGGACCCTTTTCCTCCTACTGGCTTTGTCGAGCCTCAATATGACAGTTTGTGTGTAGCAGTTTTAATGTAACTTGCTAGGTTGTCTTTGGATGATATGTCTGGGAGGCCTACTCTTTTCTGAAGGTAAACAGAGAGCAAATGGTTCTGGGGAAGAAGACAGTTTTGAGAAGTGAACTGGGAGGAGTTGTGGTAGGGAAACTGGTTAGGATGCAATGTTTAAGAGAAAGAAAAAATAGTAGGATACTTTTAAGACAATGTCTTTCAATCTAATGAAAATAGTTGTTCTATTATATTAAATCATAACCTCCTTTGGGACAACTTTTATAGTTTCAGAAGGTGCAATGTCAGCTGTTGGGAATGAAAAGTCACCAACAGTCTTAATGAGCAGTAAATGCTAGAAATCACAAGATCAATGATCCAGAAATGTTGTGGGAGTAAAACATTGGCTAACCACACCTTGCTTAGACTTGAGGCCTGCTCCACAAGAGTAAATCCATTTCTGGCACTGTAAATCCTGATCACAATCTATGCATGTGAAAACAGGCAGTAGGTAAGAACCTGCTGATGTACTTGGAAATATAAAAGCATATTATCTGTTGTATGTTTCTATGTTGTGATCCTGTTTCCTTCATTCTTCCTCATGGATGAGAAGCACATAATTTGACTAATGATTGTGAAATTGAAATTATCTCCACCTAATCTATCTATATGTATGCTTGTTTACATAGAAAGAAAAAAAACTATGTGAAATATTCAATTTATTAATTACTTTATTCTACCAATTGTTTCAATATCATATGCAAACATATGTCTATAGTAATCAACATTTACACCTTGAATGGATAAAAATAAGTTATAAATGTTGTTTAGAAAAAAGAAACAAAATGATAAACAAAAATGGATATAATATCTATGATATAAATTTATACACCCATACATATGAAAACTTAGGAAAAGAGAATAAATTACTTAAAATGGAATCATCAAATATTTGATATAAATAGCAATTTAAAAAATAAATTTCCTTTGTAATGAATGGAAACAGTTATCAAATAATTACTCCCAAACCATCAGATCCACTTAGTTAAACATAAGAGTTGAGTGGAGCTTCTGAAACCAAATAATCTCAATAATATTCTTGCTGTTTCAAGAATATAAAATTAAGAAATTTTTCATTAAAATAAGTTATCTTCCATAACTTGCAGAAGATATGTCTGATACTGTGAAAGTGGAATCTACTGAACAGAATCTCTTCCATTTTTCTTTCATATTTACATTCAGCTATATTTTGCTTTTGCCTTGGTGATTGTCTACAATTTTAGAATCCATCTAATATCTGCCTTAACAGTTTGTATGAAATATGTTTTCAATTTTATAAATTAAGAATAGCAGCTACATAAAGATATATTGCAAATATTAATTTATCAATAGGTTTTTTTATAATTTATTTTTTATTTCTTTAAGTTACATCTCAGTCACAAGCCCTTCCCTACTCCCCCCTTCTGTCCCACCCTTCCACCCTCTTCCCCCTCAACTCCCTCAATCCTCTACCCTTTTTTTTTCTTTAGTCTAAGGTAGATCTTTTTCCCCCCAACAGCTCCCCCCTTCAGTCCAACAAATGGTTCTCTCTCCTATAACAATAAATACAATACAAAACAACAGAAACAAATAGGCCACAATTATGATGGTTATATGGCTTAGCATACATTCTGAATGTCCAGTCCATATGCATATGACCCCTGACTTTAACATTCTACTATCTAACCATCTCCATGAGTTTAAAGTTCTATATCTAACTCAGCTTTCATACTAACTTGCCTCACAATTTTAAAAACATCTTCTTAGATCCAGAACACCCTCTTGATTCCTAAACAACTCAAAATTTAACTATGAGACTCTAATTATCTATTCTTCAACCACCTCAGAAACCTGAGAGGGATAAATATATATGATTATATAGGAAGTGCAGGGCCCGCAGCTTCCAAAACTAAGAAATGACATACCAGTGGCTGCCTGGAAAGTTCCCATTTTCTCTCCATACATTACAGCATCAATCGCCAGCCATTTGGCCCCGTTTCTCTGACAGACATTGATTGTAGAGCAGGAATTATGAAGGACTTACCTCCCTGTCTTGGGAGAGCTAGACTGTCGACTTACCTGCTTCCAAGTTTTGTCCTTTTTGGACAGCAGTCTGTCTACAGTTGAAGCAAGGGGTTTTTCTTGCCAAGAGATAGGCTTGCCACTAATTCAACCATCTTGCAATCTTGCACTGGAGATTCTTCGACACTCATCTTCTACTTGTAGTAGAATAAGGGGTGCTGTCAGGAACTGACATGTCTCGATATCAAAAAATCTTAATTTAAGAAAACATCTTTGAATGCCATATTCTGCAGATCTCTTGAGGTTTTTGAAGACGCCCTATCTATCTCTTATATTTAGATAAGCAAATGTTGCTTGTCTCTTAACAACTTGATTTCTGAGTAGCTTAGAAAATAACTGTGATAGACTGTCATAGTAACTAATGAAATGACATGCTTGAATGACTATGAGTTTGCATTTCTTAATTATCTTAAACAATTTATGATGGTTGGTATCAAAATGCCAAAACTTCACATTTCATTTTTAAGCATTACTAGGTACAATACCTTTAAGAAGCGTCTACAACCACAACAACTCAAAATCGCTAAGATCGTTCAGCTCCACAGACTGCTCCAGCCAGAACTTCAGTAAAGCCCTGAAGATCAGCTTCTGTCTATGAACTTGTTAGGACATCTAAATAGCTGAGCACAAAAGGACTGAACATCAAATGATTCTATTAACATTTTTAACAATTTTTCCATTCTTATTTGGGCCCCAAAAGGTTTACTATGTCCTAAATCAGCAGGAAGTCATTTTAAGAAAGTGATGTCCCATGCCCACAAGGTGGGGAGGGTATTTCCCCCCACTTTGGTTATTTGATGGATAACAGAAAATTTTATTATTTAGGGGAAGAGACTACAAGCTGTTAAATGGTCTTGTTAAATGGGTTTTGGAGGTTAGACCCAGCGACTTGTCTCTTTTTCTTTTCTGTATCCTTCTTTCTCTCCTATGTAGGAGTGAATAGATGAGAAAAAATGGGACATAGACATAGTATAGGAAAGATCAAGAAAAAAGGACAGATTATTGAATGTGCACTTATACCTTTGTATATTGATACAAAATATAATATATAAAGGTTTATTATATTTGGCTAAATTGGTATTGATCATTGTATATTAATGCAAAATTAAGATTGTATTGGACTGCATCAGTATTGATCTTTGTATATTGATACAAAATTAAGATTATATTTGGCCACAATGGTATTTACCCTTGTATATTGATGCAAAATCAAGATTGTATTGGGCTACATTGGTATTGATCTTTGTATATTGATACAAAATTAAGAGTATATTTGGCCACATTGGTATTGATCTTTGTATATTGACACAAAATTAAGGGTAACACTTCTTAAAGAAGCAAATTTTCATAATGTATTTCTTTTATGGATTTGGGTATTTTAATTGCATGTATGTTTGTGCACTATGTGTATGCCTTGTTCCTGCAGAGCCAAAAGTGGGCAGCAAATTTTCTTGAAGTTAACTTACAAATGGTTTAGGGCTGCTACAGAGGTGCTAGGAATTGAAACAGTGTCCTCTGGGAGACAAAGTAGCCAGTGTCTTTAACCACCGATCTTCTGTAATATTTGAACCATTGGCTTTTCTCACTGTATTCTATGCTATTTTAACTTTTAATCTTTGTATGATGACATCATCATGCACCGAGTGTGAAAAGTAATGAATCTGCATGTGCACTTTAGATTTCCTTTCTTGACTATCCACCTTTATAAATCAACCATATATGTTTGCCTTTCTTCATGTGGTGCCTCTGTCTCCTTCTATTATCATTGTCTCAGGTCAAGATCTCCTGAGGCCAAAGTTCCCCTTATGCTACTTGAGTTTACAAGAACTACTAGGGTTTTTGTTGTTGTTGTGGTTGTTTGTTTTTATTTTGCTGTTGTTTTTTCTTCTGATAAATTGGTACACATATTCTAATATAAAGACAAGCTTTGTGCTATTAACTTTGTAACCAAAATATTGTATTGAGTATTTTAAAATTACAACCTGTCCTTAACTTATCTCTAGTTATCAAGAGAGCTGCATGTCATTACCATTCACTATACTTAGCTATAATTCCCCTTATTATTTATATACTGTGTTCATTCTGATCATCTTTTATTTTTAATTTTTTTCATTTTCCTCATTTCCTCTGTTTTATTGACCTTCTTTCTGACAATTTGTTGGGAATTACTTGATATTCAGAAAAAGAAATAAAAATTTCAATTCAGTAAAATATTTTCTGATGTACCACAAAATACATTTTTGTGTTTCCAAGCATTTATGACCCCAATATTTTGTAAGCAATAAAATCTTGTAATTAAAATAGATCAATATTATGTTTTGTAGTAAATAACTAGAATATTATATTCTTGAATTGGGTTCCTTCTGTATTTGTATAACTTTATTAAAAAGAGGAAGAGAAAAAATAGAGGTCTGTTTCTCTTCCAATAAACTTGGATGTTATTTTGTTTGAGTTAATTTCATTTGATTTATGCTCACTCTCAGAATGATTAAAATTGATCACAATGAATCTGTCTGTACAGAACTTGTAAAGATCCCTGCAGATTGAGTATGATTTGCATTCATATATATATATATGAATATATATTCATAAATATATATATATATATTTACATTCTCCTTGTAAGAATCTTCTTCAAGGAGAACAATACAATGCAATTGCAACTCAGACTTTTAAGCAAACCCTATAATGTTCTACAGACTTGCTTTTTACTTTTATATAACCACAGCAATTTAAAGGCACAAAATTGAATATGATGAAGTGTATATTTCACAATAAAGCTTCTGTGGATGCACATAAATGAAATACTGAAACCATGATTTCCTTTTCCATACAGATAATAATAATAAAATTTTAATATGAATAAAAATTTCTTTAAAAGGAAACATTTTGAAATTACCTATTATTTCCTTAAATGAATTTTATATTCATTATGTAACCTAATTGTAAAATTTAACCACAAGGTAACTAAATTCCAATAAAAGATTTGTTTTAGCCATCATTCATAATGGGATTTCCATGTGACCTTTGGAAGATTCCACTATAACTATAACCATGAAATTATTTTATCAAATAAACAACAACAGTATAATCCTAGTCACTGTTTCCATACTCTTTCAAAGATTCTATGAATATTACAAAATCATAAAATGAAGTAATGAGGGCTTGAGAGATGGCACACATGTTAAAGGTGCCTCACTGGATGTTTCTCCAGAGGATCAGGGTTTGGTTCCCAGTATCCATGAAGAGGTTAACTGTTTGTAAATCCACTTCTAGAGAGTCTAAGTCCCTTCTGGTCCCCATACACACCAGGAATACATGTGTTTTATAGATACACATGTCAGCACAATGCTATGTATATAGAATAAAATAAGAGTTATAAAACTAAAATCTATTGATTTGTATTGGACTACAATGGTATTGATCTTTGTATATTGATACAAAGTTAAGACTATAGTTGGGCACAATGGTATGGACCCTTGTATATTGATGCAAAATTAAGGGTAATGCTTCTTTAAGGTAGTGTACCTAGTAATGCTTAAAAATGAAATGTGAAGTTTTGGTATTTTGATACCAACCATCATAAATTGTTTAGGATAATTAAGAAATTCAAACTTATAGTATGCAAGCGTGTAATTTCGTTAGTTACTATGACAGTCTATCACAGCTATTTTCTAAGCTACTCAGAAATCAAGTTGTTAAGAGACAAGCAGCATTTGTTTATCTAAATATAAGAGATAGATAGGGCATTTTCAAAAAACCTCAAGAGATCTGCAGAATATGGCATTCAAAGACGTTTCTTAAATTAAGATTTTTTTGATATCGCACCATGTCAGCTCCTGACAGCACCCCCTATTCTACTCCAAGTAGAAGATGAGCATCGAAGAATCTCCAGTGCAAGACGGTTGAATTAGTGGCTAGCCTATCTCTTGGCAAGAAAAACCCCTTGCTTCAACTGTAGACAGACTGTTTTCCAAAAAGGACAAAACTTGGAAGCAGGTAAGTCGACAGCCTAGCTCTCCCAAGACAGGGGAGGTAAGTCCTTCATAATTCCTGCTCTACAATCAATGTCTGTCGGAGAAACGGGGCCAAACGGCTGAAGATTGATGCTGTAATGTATGGAGAGAAAATGGGAACTTTCCAGGCAGCCACTGGTATGTCATTTCTTAGTTTTGGAAGCTGCGGGCCCTGCACTTCCTATATAATCATATATATTTATCCCTCTCAGGTTTCTGAGGTGGTTGAAGAATAGATAATTAGAGTCTCTTGGTTAAATTTTGAGTTGTTTAGGAATCAAGAGGGTATTCTAGATCTAAGAAGATGTTTTTAAAATTGTGAGGGAAGTTAGTATGAAAGCTGAGTTAGATATAGAACTTTAAACTCATGGAGATGGTTAGATAGTAGAATGTTAAAGTCAGGTGCCAAATACATATGGACTGGACATTGGGAATGTATGCTAAGCCATATAACTCTCGTAATTGTAGCCTAATTATTTCTGTTGTTTTGTACTGTATTTATTGTTATAAGAGAATGAACCATTTGTTGGACTGAAAGGGGGAGCTGTTGAGGGATATAAGATATACCTTAAACTAAAAAAAAAAAAAAAAGGGTAGAGGATGGGGAATTGAGGGGGAAGAGTGTGGAAGGGTGGGACAGGAGGGGGGAGTAGGGAAAGGATTGTGATTGAGATGTAACTTGAAGAAATAAAAAATGAATTGTATAAAAAAAGAAAAATTGCTGCTTTGTATGTTATATGAAACCCTAGACTATCTAAGAAAAATATAATATTGCACAGATTGATTTATTGATTTATTTTCTTTTATATAGAGATATCTTGAGATCTGGTTAATTTGAAAACATGAGTTAACCTTAAAATTTAATATTGAAAAAGAAAACTAAAAACATGTCTAAAATTCCTATATATGACACACCAGATTATTTTAATGTTGTGGTTATTGACAACACAAATAATTTCAGTGTCTGTAGATGCTAAAAATATGTATTGCATGGTTAAAGAGTTGAAATAACATTATGATTCTATGTGAATATGTGCTTGAAATGTTTTTTCTAAAAGTTCAAAAAATAACATGCTGGAGAATGCTTATTTTTATGCCTTCATAGATACTTATTTCCCATTTCAGGGGAGGGGAAAGTAAATAGAATGTTATTAAATGAGTCATCTGGGCAAAGCACTAACAATAAATTCCTGAAGGCTTTGGTGTACTCTATAGGTTGCTGCTGTAAGGGGGATTTAGAATGGTTAACTGTGAAGTAAAATAAGGATTAAAAATAAATTTAGACTGAGTAGTGCAAATCCATGTCTAATTTTTCTTTAGGGGATTCTTGAGGAGCAAACTGATGTAGTTCTTATCTTGAGAAGAAGATACAGTTTGTATAAATCTGATTTCAGCAGGATGATAAAGTTAGGGTTGCAAATATAACCATTCCATTGATTTCTACACTAGGTGAACATCTATGTAGGACATGTCTTAAACTATATATCTGCTATACGGTAAGCAAACATTCAGTGGGGTGGAATTTCTCTACCCACAAGGCAGGATTTCTTGTCAAAGGAAAAGAGAAAGCAGTAGAGAAGTGAGAGGTGAGATGTGAAGAGAGAGATAAAGAGACAGAGACAGAGAATGAATACCAGTTGGTGAGAGAGGGAGCTTTCTCCCAGCACTCAAAGGGATATGCCTGCCAGAACCATTTAGTGGAGCTGCTAAACAGCTTTGTTAAGGTGTTTATCCCCTAGACAGAGTTCTGAGATGTGGGCATTCAGTAGTATAGAAAAGAATTCAATGTATGCCAGGCACACAAGACAAGGTTTACTAGGCAAACAGAGTGCTGTGACTCATGTGACTCATCTACATAATCCCCTCACCCTGCTCAAGTTGGGGGAAGGAGGAGACCATGAATCCTGGGCATGTCAGTCCTGACAGCTTTATTACAAAGAAGGAGCCACTCAGCTACTATGTATTCTGGCACCGTTCCTGCCAGACTTGTTAGATCTCCCCAATTAAAAGAGTCCTCAGGTTTGTAGCTCATTTATTTCTCTCTACAGCACAAGAAGAAAAAAGAAGGAAATGATGAAACAGATTGGACTGCACTGAAACTCAGGCGCAGCTTTGTCAGATTCTTTTGGATGCTTGGGACTGTGGAAGATAAGGAGCTTTGGAGAGAAAAATAGATTTCCCTTTTCTCTCCATAGATAATCAGCACATGTCTTTCCCTCAATTCTCCAGCTCCTTCTTTCCCCATGCAAATTTAGTGAAAAAATTAGAATAAGTACACACACACACACACACACACACACACACACACACACACACACATACACACACACCATATTCCCATACTGAGGGATATGTCACTATATCTTGAGATGGCTATCTCTAAATCTCTCTCTGTCTCTCTCAATACTTTCATAGTGTTTTGTACATATGTGGTGATGTGTGTTTGTGGATGTGAGGATATATGTGCAAAAACATATTTTTTAATGTTTATTTATTACTTCAAGTTACATCTCCAAGATTGTGGTCTTCCTTGACCACCATCTACATTTATCTATTGGGACAGGGCCTCTCACTGACTTTGAATTTCATCCACTTGTCTAGGGTGGCTGGAGCACTAGAACTCCTTTTCCTTGGCCTGCATCACACAAAGGCATTTCTAACCTTTGACATGAGCTGGAGTTCAAGATTCCATAATTGAGTCACAAGTATTTTGCCAACTGAGTCAGCTTCCCAGCTCCATAGTCACACTTTATTAAATATTTTAGCTAGGTACTTAATTTTTGACTCACTAAAATGACTGAAAAAATTAATGAAATAAGGACATGAACAGAACCTGAAGTTAACTATTATGAATGAAATACACTTAACACCTAGGGGATAATTACTTATTTTTTAATGTTTATTTATTACTTCAAGTTACATCTCCATCACAGCCCTCCTCCTCCACCCCCCCCCACCCCCCCCAATTTTTAAATGTTTTCAAAAATTTATCTTGGAACCATGCTTTTCAGTGTTAGAATCCTTCAATTCATGAGCAGGTATTTGAAAAGTAGCCACCCAATATAGTTCTCAATATTGGAGATGCCTTTGAAATCTAAACATAAAATCCCCTCTTTGAATGAATTTACACTTGCTTAATAAGAGAGTATGGTAAAAAATATACCTGAGTTCAGCAAAACACAAGCAACTACTGAACATGGGGTAGAGTCAAGGTTTAGCATTATTGGTCATACGAAAAGTGCAAATTAAGCCTATTTTATGATTCATCTTACACTAGTCAAAATGACCAAGATAAACAAACCAAAATTAATTTAAACCAATAAACAACATCGACAACACAAAGATAATAGATGCCGGTGAGAATAGGAGAAAAGGCAAACACATACAGTGCGAATGGGAGTTCACACTGGTATAACCACTATGCAATTAGTGTGGAGCTTGCTCAAAAAGTTGGAAATGTATCTACTGCAGAATACAATTACACCACTCTTTGGAATACACCCAAATATTTCTAAGTCCAACTAAAGAGATACTTGCTCTCTCACTCATTCATTTTCATTGCTACTCAATTCAAAAAGCCAGTGAATGGAAAAAGACTAAATGTTCATAACAGATGAATAGAAAATGAAAATATGATACATTTACCAAATTAGTCAACTGCTAAGAAAAAACAAAATTAAGAAATTTGCAGATGCATGGGTAGAAGTGGAAACAATCATAATGAGTGTGGTAACTAAGACACCAAAAGACAAATACCATTAAGTTTTCTCTCATATATCTTTGTTAACTCTTAAGTTTTAGATATGTGTGTTTCACTTGGAAAGCCCATACAGGTTAATAAACAGGTAAGGGGCCATGGGGGAAGAGGGAAATCTTTCAAAGCAAGGGAGCTAATAGAGACTGTTTTATAGAGAGCAAGGAGGAAATAAAATAGGAGTGACTAAAGGAATGGGGAATGAAGGTCAAGGTATAGGAGGGAGTGAGGGAGGGGAAACTAACTCTAAAGGCCTTTTGAAGAAAACATGGAAACCTACAACAGTTAAGTTTCCTAATATAATATATACATACATGCATTCATGCATACATACATACATACATACATACACACACATACATACATACACATATATACAGAGTTTAAATGCAGTTACTCTAACACTGGGGGACAACAACCCAATTAGTTACCACACACTAAAATAACAAAATCTCCACCACCAGGAATGGGTTATCTCATTTTCTTAGTTGACCAGTATTATTCGATTGACTCACAAATATTACATGCTACTAACACTGCCCTTCATTACTCTTCCCAATTGGATGGTATGACCTATTGCTGAATACACTACATGCTTGAGTAATAATAAACACAGAGCCATCAAGACGGGTATTGTCATAGAAGCTTTTTCCCTAGTAGCTATAATTTATGGTGTTATAAATTATCATGCATGATACTGAAGAAAATAAGTAGTCATTAGTCTTCACCAGTCAAGAAACAACCTTTATGGCAAGATAGTCCACTGTTGCAATAGTGGCATGAGATATAGGTAACCAACCACTTTTTGAGAGAAATTAAAGCTCACTCAGAATACATACCTGACACTGCTAATGATGCTACAATCCTGAGGCTAGATAGGCTATCGGATCTAAGAGAAAAAAAAAAAAAAAAAACTACTACTACTATTCTCCTAAAAAGACATAGAAGTAAAAAAAAAAAAAATCCTAAATCTGTTGATATAGTAATTTTTTACATTCTCAAGTAAATGCCTTGCTAAAGTAAAATACAAATCATACTACAATATTATACTGAAAGTGAAGAAAAAGAATAGATAAAATTTAATTTGAAAGATGATATGTTGAGAGCTGTCTGATTATATAAGTTCAGCAGGAGTACATCTCATCAGGAGAAACAGAATTGGTGGAGGTCTTTGGTCTAGTAAAATTTATCATGTATGGATCATTGAGCAAACACTTTAATCATTTATTTTTAAACAAAGTTTTATTGTATTATAGTTTGTTTATTATTTATTGTCTAAGAGTTAATTTTTCTGCAAAGAAACAGTTTAATAGTCTGTACCTAAATCACATGATTCTCAAGTTCAGCTATATTTGATGTCCAGCTCTTTGAAGAAGGTATCTTACTCCTGTTCTCCCTGGTAGTGGTCATAAAGAACATTACAAAAACAGCAGCAGGCAACTGCAATTATTCAAATCTTATAGGAAATGAGAGAGAGAGAGAGAGAGAGAGAGAGAGAGAGGGAGAGAAGAGGGAATGTCAAGAAGAAGAGTTTCTGTGGGAAGTGGAAGGTGGATAAAGATAGGAATGAATACCAAATATTATGTACTGTTTTACACTTAGATAGAACTAAAAATTAAAAAAAATGGCTCAAGTATGAGAGATGGAATGTTCCATGTATATATGATTGTAATAGAAAATAGAATTTTGTATCTAAACAGAAGTTAACTGATACATATTGGCTTTATTTAGATGCTATTTAGGAAGTTTAGGGGTCTAATTTTTAGGTCTTTTTTTAATAGCTATTGAACTTTTTCAAGTTCATTTTCTGCATGAATTTACATAAGATTCATTTCTGCATGAACTTATATAAGATTCATTTATAAGAATTTCTTCTTCGGTCTATAAATATGTGAGGAAGTTGAAGTTTGAATATTTAAATCATATTATTTTCCCAGAATAAGTGTCTATTCACCTTCACAGACACACACACACACACACACACACACACACACACACACACACACACATGCACGCATGTGTGCCCACTTCCCTCCCTCCAACACAACTCACAATATAACCTACTGTCTGTCCTGAGCAAGGTAAGAGCAAGGCAATCTGAAACTTCAAATAATCCTCCCGCCTCTACCTCCCTAGTATTGGGACTACAGGTGTGTGTCATGATACTGTCTTTTTCTGTTTACATACTTTAAATCATATTTCATAATATTTTGGAGAATTACTGTACCTAAATAATAGCAGGTATTGATGTGTCATATCCTTTGTCTCAATTTTCTGTTACAATATCACTGGCATTATAAATTAATTAGAAAATTATTTTTCTTTCTATATTCAGGAAGCAAAGAATATTTTTCTCTAGTGGATAAAACTAGAATAATTATTAATTTATATGTGATGGTAGTTTCTATGAAATTGACAGTAATTTTCATCTAAATTTGAGCATAATTCTTCAGTAAACCACCTGATGGGACAGTCTTTTCCTTTCCTTCCTTTTTTCCTTCATCCTTTTTCTATAACCCCTCTCTCAATCTCTCTTGCATACTTGCTCACTCTCCTTTTTCCTTCTTTCTTTCATTGATGACTTCCTTGTCTGTCATTGCTGAATTTTAACATTTGAGTTAAAATTCAATATTCTTAAAGTTTATAGGAATATTAAAAAGAGCTATTTTATATTAGAGAATTGCAATATTTTATACCCATCAAGAAGTTGCTGCATTTCAGTTCTGTCTTCTAACTTATGCTATAGAGATATTTTAATATGTCTCCACTATATTATATATGAAGAATTTGTGAACATCTACAGTTATAAAAACTTTTGTCTTCTCTCATTCTTTGAATATACTTTAAGTAGTCTCTCTCTCTTATCAGAAACAATTTGTTTCTTCATTTTAATATCTTTAATTGAAGGCAATGAATTGAACTTTATTACTGCTCTAATAATGGATTTATTTCTTCTTCATCAAAACTTGCGGTAATTTTCTTCTGTTACTGGATTTTATGGGAAGCTGGGATTCATGTAAAACTTTCATTCACATAATTTTCTTTTTTGCACTGGAAATGGTAAGGATTATACCAAAAGTTTTTAAATAGGGAACTCATCTTACCTTTCTGGAGAAATATCTGATCTTCTCTTCTCCTTTCTCATTCCAGAACCACATTTGCATTCTCACATGAGCCTTCATGTGTTCTCTTTTCAATATCATTTCTTCAGTGCGTTTTTCTTAAGATGTCTTATTTTTACTTAATAAATTATTTAGAAATACGTTATTAATTTCTGTATTTTTGTATTTTTATTTTTCTGTTACTGATGCCATCTTTGGTGTCACTTTTATTTGGAAAAGCACACAGCCAAGTTATATTATTTTAAATTTACTAATAGTTTTCTCCACTGACCTGGATATGTTAGTATACACATAATGGACCATTGAAGAAAAAGAGAATTCCAACATTGTCAAGTAGAATGTTCTTCAAATGTCAGTTAGATAATAAAATGGTTGGTAGAGTTTTTGGAATATCTACATCATCTTCGCTGTTCAAACTAGTTTTCCCACCCATCTTTAACAGTTCTATCCTTTAAGTAGTTGAATCACATGTCTTTCAGCTATATTTTTGTTTGGTTATTTGTTGTTGTATGAAGGTGGGAATTTCTTGGATAAACAAGTGTTTGTTGTTGTTGTTGCCCTTTAGTTTTTGGTTTTCTTCTTCTGCCTTTGGTAGTTTTCCTGGGAATGAATTAGTATTTCTGTCATGTAATATTGTTTCAGTTGCTTTTCCTTAAACTAAAATATTCAAGATTTTGTTTTCATTTCTTTAATACTCTGTTCCTGTTAAAATTTTTCTAGTGGACAGCATACATTTTATGTGCAGTTTTGACTTTCATGAAAAAACACAAAACCTGTCAAATGTTTACTTACATCACAAAAAAATTAATTGTATTCAACTTTCCTCATGATACCACCTAACACTTTATAGTTTGTGTTATATTAAACAGTAACCAAAAATGCAAACACAGAGAAAAACATTTAGCTTCTCCTACAGATGGCTTTAAACTTAGTTTTTAACAATGTTCTATGGTACTTCAGTGGCACAAATATTTTTTTCTACATTTCTAAACTTAATTTATGACCATGAACATTTGTATAGGAATAAAATTGCCTAAAAATTTTCAAGTTATATCTTGCAATGTTTTCATATTTAGGAAATACCTGAGGTTTTCTTTTCATATATACAAAATGAACAATTATTTTCAAACACTTATTTGCAATCAGACAGTTATTAAAATAGTATCAAATTTTATCCCACCAGCTTTGTTCCCTTGACCTAATATATTCCTAATCTATTGTGGTGGTGTTTGTGAACATTCTCTTGACTAGCCTTGTGGCCCTGAGTAATTAACTTTTGTTTTTCTCCATAGTCCATCATTTTAATCTTCCTAAATGCCATTTGGTAGAGGTCAGATACAGCTGTTTCCCCCCAGTGTCTCCCAGTGTCGGTGTGGCCAAGCATGCTTTATCTCCCCCATGTGCATAAGGAGATTTGCAGCTTCCATGGTTATTATCTCAGGCCACCAGCACGACAGAGTGGAGCAGAACTCTCTAGAGTAAAACCCTCTGCTGGGCCATCTGTTCACATAGGACAGTTTAAAATAGTATTTGCATTTACTATATCCCATGGGGAATGCAATAAAATTCCCTCTTGGGCAAATGTGCGACATGGATATTAGCACTGAATTTTTAAAGCCAACTTTTGTTTTTATAGGAGATAATGTAACACCCATTAACTCAACTGTGAATGTATTTTAGGACCCTCTTCCCATTATAACTTGTCATCTAAATGAGCAAACGCTTATGAAAAATAAAACGAGACTACAAAAATCTGAGACGAGCACAGAATTGTGTGTATCTCTATAAAAACAACATATCACTACCATTTTTGTTTGCTGGTTTTTATCTATGGAGCTATTGTTGGCAAATCTCAAAGGAAAAGATGTGAATTTATCTCCAGGTTGTCATTGCTTTCACAATTCTAGAATATATTCCATGTTTGAAACTTAAAAACAATGAGTTAGAAAAATAACTAACCAAAGGATACAGAGCTTATCAAGGCTTCAGTGCTCAATCAGATCAACAAATTATTCAAAAATTATTCTTTAAAACAGAAATTTTACAATATTTATTTGATCACTTTTTGTCCACAGCATTTAAAAGTACTGTTATACTAAACCATTCTCTGTGCACAAATGACGAAATTATTCAGTTATGCTATTCTTCATAAAGCACTACCACTCCTTAAAATTTGATCTGGCTCTAACATATAAAGATTAGTCACAGATAAAAGAGGAAAGAACAAGTAATATCTGGTGACCTACTTAAAATATTTCAGAAGAAACAAAATATTTACCTAGCTGAACTCTATTGATTATGGGAAGCTCTGTAAAGATTTACTTTAGATATCTTTTATAAATGAAAACATACCTAAATTCCTTAGCATAATTAATTTTTTTCCAAATACCAAAAGTTCCTAAAATTAAACTTTATGCATATGACTATGAGTTTTATTATTAAAAATCAAATTATCAATTTTATCTCATAACATATGTTTGTTTTAGGAAAATAGACAAAAAAGAAAGAGAAAATGCTTAAAATACTTGTTTTTATTTTAAAGTCAGACATTATTATTTAACTTAGATGAGTATGTTTCCTACCTGTATTTGCTTACAGAAAATCCAATATTCCAATAGACTAAAATGCTTATCTTAATATTTGATTACATTTCACATGATGTAATTTGACTGTAAATTAATATGTTTTACTTGCATTAGTGAAAGATAAACATAAAGATAAGGAAATGTGAGGAGAAAGGTAAAAACCAAGTCTTCAAGACAAGGAACTCTATTTCTGAAAAGAATGCCTTTAGTATTAATTTACAATATTTTATGATGAGATTTATGAAGCTAGAATTGTTATATTTTTCACAAGTACATCCCTGCAGACAATGCCAAGTGGCTATGTTATCTAAAGAAATCAGTAGAACCATGATTTTTTTACATTCTTTACATCTGGATTTTCATAATTTTAGTATCATTTGTGAGCCTCTGTGTTTGGAATACTGTGGGACTTATTAACAATTATATGGATTATTACAATTGGAGTTATATGTAAGTAGTTTTATATATGAATGAAATAGCTAATTGTTCCATTTTTTCAATACCTTCTTTTAAAAACATTTGTGTATAGGCATACACATGTGTGTACAGTTGTATTGTGTGTGTATGTATCTATGTATCCTTGTACATATGTATGTGTTACATGTGACTATATAAGCATTTTTATGTATTATCTATTATTAGTTGTCAACTTGACACACCGAGAAGAATATCAATTGAAGAATTTATGGAGGAAGGGCTAGCTAATATAGGTGATTCCACAATAGGAAGATGGTGATATTGACAAGGTAGCTCATCAAAAGCAGGAAGTAAGCCAAATCCGTAAACACTATACTTTTCTCAACTCCTAATTTCTGACTCAATTTTTTTTCTGTTTTTCAAGAATATCCACCATATGTTTGCTAACTTCTAACATATGTATTTGTTTAGAAACACATTATTGCTGTGCTTAAGTAGTGCACTTTGTAGAACACTGATTTCTCACACAGTCTCTAGAAAGAAGTTAATATTATTCTCTGATGGGTTTTCTGAACTTGTTTATTCTCAAGGTTTGGTGTACTAAAGGAATGCAGTTGTGCATTTGCAATAAATTTTTGTCTAATTTCTTATGCGTTTTAATCAGTAGCTTGATGTTTTCATTAATTTGGTTTCATTCTCTATGCAGAAGTCCCTCTCTAATGCATTTAATAATTTTATCTTTTCTTTTTATTTTGTTCTGATTATTCTAAGACATTCTCTTATGACAGATGTTTTCTTTTTCTTTTTTATGTTTATTTATTACTTCCAGTTACATCTCCAACTCAGTTCCCACTCTCTACCCTTCCCACGCTCTCACCCCCTCCCTCCTATCCTACTCCTGGGGTGGGTGTCCCTACATATCAGCCCACACCCCATTTCAGCAGCCATATGAGGGATAAAAGCTTACTCATGTACTGGAGGACTACATGGCAGCACAACTAGAGCAAAGTGACCCACTAACAGGTAACAAATTCAATGTTCCTCTTCCTTTTGGTGTGTTTGTTGTAGAATAGTTGTCTTGTACTATATGGCTAAAATACAATTATAAGTGAATAGATACCATGTGTATCTTTCTGAGTCTGGGTTAGCTCACTCAGGATGAGCTTCTCTAGTTCCATCCATGTGGCTACAAACTGCATGATTTTCTTTTTTCTGATAGCTGAGTTGAATTACATTGTGTAAATGTACCACAGTTTTGGGTTTTGTTTTGTTTTTGTTTTTGTTTTTTTGTTTTTTATCCATGATCGGTTGAACATCTGGCTTGTTTCTAGTTTCTAGCTATTAAAAATAAGGCTGCTATGAACATAGATGAGGAGATGTCCCTGTGGTTTGGTGAAGAATCATTTCGAAGTATACACAGGAGTGGTATGACTGGGTCTTGAGGTAGAGCTATTCCAAGTTTTCTAAGATGTTGCCAGACTGATTTCCATAGTGGTTGCGCAATTTGCAATCCCACCAACAATGGAGGAGTGTTTCCCTTTCTCTACAGCCTCACCAGCATGTGCTGTCATTTGAGTTTTTGATTTTAGCCATTCTGACAGGTGTGAGATGGAGTCTCAGAGTAGTCTTCAGTTGCATTTCTCTGATGACTAAGGATGTTGGACATTTCTTCAAGTGTCTCTCAGCCATTTTGGATTTCTCTTTTGTGAATTCTAGCTTTAGCTCTGTTTCCCCTTTTTTGATTGGATTATTTGGTTTCTTGGCATTTAATTTCTTGGGTTCTTGGTAAATTATGGATATTAGACCTTTGTTGGGTGTGGGGTTGGTAAAGATACTTTTCCAATCTGCAGGTTGCCATTTTGTTCGAATAACAGTTTCCTTTGCTTTATAGAATCTTTTTAGTTTCATGAGGTCTTATGCATTGACTGTTGGTCTTAGAGCCTGAGCTACTGGTGTTCTGTTCAGGAAGTTGTTACCTGTACCAATGAGTTCAAGGCTGTTACCCACTTTCTCTTCTATTAGATTTAGTGTTTTGTGCTTTAAGTTAAGGTCTTGATCCAAGTGGACTTAACTTTTGTGCAAGGTGAAATGTATGGGTCTATGTGTATTCTTTTACATGTTGACATCCAGTTAGACCAGCACTAATTTTTAAAGATGCTGTACTTTTTCCATTGTATGGTTTGGCTTCTTTGTCAAAAATTAACTGACCATACGTGTGTGGATTCATTTCTGGGTCTTCAATTCGATTCCACTGATCCACTGGTCTGTTTCTATACCAGCACCATGCTGTTTTTATTACTATTTCTCTGTAGTACAGCTTGAAATCTGGCATGGTGATAGCACTAGATGTTTTTTTTTTTTTGTACAGGACTGATTTAGCTATTTTTTTTTGTTATTCCATATGAAGTAGATAATTGTTCTTTCAAGGTTTGTAAAAAATTGAGTTGATTTTTGATAGGAATTGCATTGAATCTGTATATTGCTTTTGGTAGAATGGCCATTTTTATTATGTTGATCCTACCTATCCATGAGCATGGGAGATCTTTCCATCTTCTGATGTCCTCTTCAATTTCTTTCTTCAAGGACTTGAAGTTCTTGTCATACAGGTCTTTCCCTTGCTTGGTTAGAGCTACCCTCAGGTACTTTATATTGTTTGTGGCTATTGGGAAGGGTGTTGTTTCCCTAATTTCTTTCTCAGACCATTTATCTTTTGTATAAAGAAGGGCTCTTGATTTTTTTGAGTTAATTTTGTATCCAGCTACCTTGCTGAAAGTGTTTATCAGGTGTATTAGTTCTCTGGTGAAATTTTTGGGGTCACTTACGTATACTGTCATATCATCTGCAAATAAGGATAATTTGACTTCTTCTTTTCCAATTTTTCCCCTTGATCTTCTTTAGTTGTCTTATTGCTCTAGCTAGGTATTTAAGTACTATGTTGAAGAGATATGGGGAGAGTGGGCTTCCTTGCCTTGTCCCTGATTTCAGAGGAAATGCTTCAAGTTTCTCTACATTTAATTTAATGTTGACTACTGGCTTGTTGTATATCGCCTTTATTATATCTATGTACGCAGACATCAGAAGTGATCCTCCATATGTCTGTGTATCAATTACAAAAGCACCCACATTTCACTTATTGAGACAGGGCCTCTCACTCAACCCAATTAATTCCCTCATAAATTTCTAAATTTTTCTCTGACTCTCCCTCCTTCCATCCTTCTCTCCCTCCTTTCAATATTCCTTCCTCTTTTATTTCCTTTTATTCCTTATTTTATAAAATATTATCAGAAATCCTTTGATCATTTTCCTTAACTTAATTTTGAATATTTTCATATTTACATTAATTAAGCTATTTGTGTTTACATGTATAACATACACTGTTGTTTTTAAAAATATACTATTAATTTTAAATTTGGTATGTACAAGATGTATCAGTTTTATAAATAAATGCTGTGTAGTATTTTGATATATAGGGAATTTAAATAATCCCCAATTTGACTCACAGCTGCCTGTACCTCCACTTTCAGAGGATCTGATCCCTCTCTTCTGTTCTCTGTAAGTTCTCAAACTTACATGAAACATGTCCACCCCAAACTCTATGCTTCTAATTAAAAATAAAATAAATATTTTTAATTTCAAAATTGTTTGAAATGTCACAATAATAAGTACTTTGGAGAGGAGTGGTGCTTGAAATATCAATAGATACCATATGCAAAATGCTAACGATACTGTGTGTTTGGCCTGGGTGGTGGTACTATATATATTTAGATATGATAGTTAGATACAGCATTACTAATACTTTTCTCAATGACAAATAATGTTCAACGGTTAGAAAAGGAAAGAAGCACATTATGAGTCTTTCCTCTACCATGATATTGTTTAACAAATTGGTAATTTGAGAATGGGAAACACATGCAATAGACCATTCAAGAAAATCTTTACTCTTAAATTTGTAAAGAAAAAAAAGAAAGTAAAATAAAATGTTTTCTAATATGAATAAAATTATTAAGATTATTTAAATTATAATTTAAATAAATGTTAAATGTGTAAAATACAGTTTAATGTATTTTTGTTTGGGAAGTTGAAGTTGATAATATAATTATACCACTTCTTCCTTCCCTTTCCTCTCCTAAAGTCTCTTCCATGTACCATCTCTTTAACAGTTCCTTTGTACCCACCCTCAGTTTTAATTTAATACCCTCTTTGATAGCTTCTTTTTATTCAAGTATATATATATATATATATATATATGTGTGTGTGTGTGTGTGTGTGTGAATATAGACACAAATATAAATTAATAAAACATCCTGAATATATTTCCTTGTTTGTGTACGTAAGGTTTCAGCCCTGACCACTTTGTGGTGAGTACCTAGTCAGAGAGCTGATCTCTAGGTAAGGCTATTTCTCCCTTTCCCAGAAGTCATTAGTTGCCTGCAGTTCTTTGTCTAAAACTGGGACCCTGAAAGATATCTTATTTTTGGTGTCAGATTATTTATTTACATTATCTGTTTTCATGTATTTTTTATGTATTCATTCCTAAGAGAGACAGTCTGACAGCAGATTTTCTGGTATTCCTCTTCTTCAACCATTCTGTACCTTCTTTCCCTGATAATTGAGCCATAGACACAGGAACTGAAATACATCCAGTGAAACTGGGATTCCCACAATCCATTGATCTCTGTTTTGTGTCCAGTTGTAGTTTTTTTGTAATGATCTCAATTTACTTGTAAAGTAGACCTTCTATGTTGAGGTGTAAGCGCTGTACTTACATTTGGATATACCAATTAGATTTAGATTGTAATTAAGGAATTATGCTAATCTTGCAAAGTGGCAGTAATTAACTCTCTACTAGGATCCATGACATCTCTAGCCCCAGGTAGTTAGCTAGGTTACAATACATTATTTCCCTCCTAGTGAATGGGCATTAAGTTCAATTAGAGAGCTGTTGGTTACCACCAAGACATGAATGCCACTAATGTTCCTTTGTTGGTATATTCTTAAGCTACTCATTACTGTTATTTATAGGTGTCACAGTTGAGTAGAATAATTAATTGTTTTCCTCCACTGGGACCTTGTACAGCACTTTCTGTTACTATGGGAGATAGACCACAGAATATAGGCTTTAAATTTTGATTCATCTTGAATAATGCAAGTCCTATGTCCAAAATCTACATTATCTTCAGCAATAATGGCTTACCTTCAACCTTTAATAGATGTCCGAGTGTAACAGCAACAGCCTATACTATTTTAAGATTAATTTGGACTACCCTGAACAACCATATGAAAAGAGTTTCCTCATGCCTTGTACTGGTGATATTATAAGTATATGTTTCTTGCTTAGAGTGCTGTATTAGCCTAAATGGTATAAATTGGTTCAAGATAGATTTGTGTGGGTGTGTGTAGGGGGTATGTGTGCGTAGAAGTATTTTCCTCTGTCAACTCTGTCAAGGGATCATATTCAAAAACCTAGATGTGTGTGATACAGCTGGAATACACAACTTTAATCCCTCCGACTGGAATACAGACAAGTCTTTAGTACCTATCTTTAATCCTAACCAATGACTTCTAATTGAGGGACAAAGAGGCCAACCAGAGAACTACTTGACAGAATGAGTCAGAGATAGGGTATACCCAACTCTCATGACAATAGACAGGAAAGAGCCTACTTAAGATAGCACAGAGAGAGGAGGAGAGTACAGTACAAGAATGCAGTGGAGTTGGCAGAGACTGTGCAGTAGACTTCTGGGAGTACAGTACAGTTTGGTGCAGTTTAGATGAATGCAGCTGATTTCAGTTGATTTTGTGCAGTTCCATTAAGTTTCTGCAGTCAGTTCAGTTTGTGGAGTTCAGAGGCAATTTTACCAAGCAGAACAATTCAGTCAGAAGCCAAGAGAAGCCAATTTGAATCAGTCCACTTGGACCAGAGTTTGAACCACAGTAGCTAAGTTCAACAATCCAACTACAGTTCAGAAAGAACTAGAAAAGCTGAGCTCATTGAGCAGTATGTCTCTGAGACTGAAAACATTCTGGGCTTGAGTTAAAAGAGGCTTGAAGAAGCTGAAACCCTCAAAGTCCTGGTTTATAGAAGATTAATTTTATGGAGGCTAGAATATTCCAGGTCTAAGCCTAGGAATATTTAGATAAAAATAAAACATTTACATATATATACATACAAATATCATTATATATCATATATGTGTATAGACACACACACATATATATATGTATGTTATATTTGATCCTCCTACCTCCTTCCCCATCTCTGTTGATCTCTCTCCTCCCTCCCAATTGGAACTTTCCTGTTTTTCTGATACTTTTTATATAGAATATTTTCTATCAAAAACCTGAAAATTATTTCTGATAAAATACACTTCCATAGAACCATGATGGCATTATTCCATATGATAATCACTTATGATTTCTTGGCACCTAAGTCAATGGAGAAAGACTTAAGTCACAAATGTAATTACATGTATCCCATTTCAATTCAAGATCCTTAACAACTTGATACATACTTTTCTCCATCTTGATAATGTGTTTCAAAGTCACACATATCATACATATACTATGTTTGCTTTGTACTGATTATGTTTATTCAATATTTAGTAGAAAAATTGCTAAAATCACATTTTCTAGAAACTTATGAAGGATGTAATCTTTATAATCCCTTCAGACTACATACACAAAGAACATGTACACAATTTTCTACATTTTTTCTCTGGATAGCAATCACCTAAATACTATTCATTTACAGAGAAAAATTAGGATAATGTGATATGTACGTTGACATTTCGTATGACCTATCAAATAGGTACTTCCATAAAACCATGATGGTATTATTCCATCTGATAATCACTTATGATTTCTTGGTACCTAAGTCAATGGAGAAAGACTTAAGTCACAAATGTAATTACATGTATCCCATTTCAATTCAAGATCCTTAACAACTTGATACGTACTTTTCTCCATCTTGATAATTTGTTTCAAATTAGGTCATATGAAATGTCAATGTACATATCACCTTATGTACATTACAAATTATCCAGCTATCAAACCACACACTTGATCTTAGCCAAAAGGCTGAGAAGCGATTGCAGCTATCAAACCAATATCAATTAAATCATAAATGCATTTTGAGCAAAGACCTAGCTAAATAGCCATTATTTTACATGGCATCTGGAATAATTTGTGATACATATATATGTGTGCATGTGTGTATGTTTGTGTGTTTTTGTAAGTTTGTGTTATAGAAACCCATTTTTATTCAATAATTTTAGAGAACCTCATCCTTGACCTCTGAATGTGCATCACTCAGTCCTTTACCTTAACAATTTCCAAATTCATCCATATCCCCTTCAAAATTTATGATCTCTTATTTAATTAGTATTATTACTTGTAAATATACTGTAGATATTCATGTATTGGTGAAACCATTTGGAATTTTTCCACTCCATGATGGCATGTCAAATGACACTGCCATTATGATTTTCTTGTTCCGGTAGCACTTTTGTTAGAGTTTATATGTGCAGCTTCCTAGTCATAAGTTTCACGGCTATGTTGTAGTGTTGCTTTTACAATCTTTACACTCTACTCTTCCATAATTTTCACTGATACTTAGCTATAAGTGTTGTATTGCAAATGGGTTAATTGGGGTTGTTCACAGTTACTTGTTCCCTGCATTTTTGTACCTGTTGTGAATCACTGATATAGTTCTCATGGACTGTAACAAAAATGTTCTTTGATGATGGATGAATACTATACTTATCTATGAAATAAGTATTTAGATAGAGTTAATAATTTTATTTGTTTAGGAAAATGAAATTAGTAGGTTCTCTTCTGGGGTATCCTCTCTACCTTATGGTAATTGTACAGACTTCTTTTTAACCAGGTGCATGCATATTTTCCCCTGTTGAGTCAAAATTAAGTATAATTAGACAGCTGTTGTTTATCCCCAATTTCTTAATGCCACTATTTCACCATAGATGATATGTTGCTGTTCTAGCCATTGTTGTGGTTCATAGTCCTTGCAGCTGGATAGCACTATTCATTGCTTCACTCCCTTGGTATCTTGCATAACTTCTCAAGGATGAGATTTCCAAGCCAGTGCCAAATCCTGTCTCTGAACTTTGTGGTACTTTCATCAGTTGGATCTTACCTTCAAGTTCTGGGAGTTATCAAAGGTCAATGTTAACAGCCTATATTATTTTGGTAATCTTGGACTCCTCTGAGCAAGAACTGAAAAGGAGGCTTCATATCACTGACACCTGGAGTTTTGCTAGATTGTCTGTGGCTCTTGGGGCTATCATTATGATCCCAAACTACATTAAATTATATATATATATACATATATTATTATATATACTTCTAAATATATACTTATATACACTTATACTTATATATAACATATATATTTATGTATATATACTTTTAAGTATATATAATAATATATGGTTATATAATTATGGATTATAATAATCACTTATATGTAATATATGTATATATAATTTTAATTATATATGCTACCATAAAATGTTTCCATGAGGTAGTTTCAATCATCCATGATTTTTGTTATTTCTCTTCCTTTCCTCTCCTTCAGTCTTTCTCTCCCTACTTGATTCCCATATAAATCTTCTCCCTGTCCCTTTTTCCCTGTCATAGCACCTGTAGACTTATTAAATATCACCATTGTATAGAAAAGTATGAAAACATCAAAACAAAAAAAAATACAGCTCAGTGATGAAGCTGACTCCAGTAGATGGACAAGCAAGATGTTAAGCCACACAGCCTTAGAGAACAGTGCTCCCTCAAATCTATGCTCTAGATTAACAACAATGAATTCATCAGCCTGTTCCCTTGGCTTACCTACTGAAGTGCAATGATTTGTAACTATACAGTAAATTTTAGGAGAAATACGGTTTTCAGCCTATTATGCTCTGTCATAGAAATTATATGTTGATCAAAAGTATGTAGATTATAAATACAGTCCAGCAAAAGGAATGCTAGGGGAAAAAACCTCAAAGGGAGAGCAATATGAGAATCATTATATGTGATGCCAGGAAAAAACAATGGTATTGATGAAATTCTGTAGTGGAGAATATATGTTAGAACTAAAATTGCCACTTCTTTTCAGAAATGAGCCAGAAAGTTATGATAGAATGCTAAGCAACCTTTTGTAAACTGAAACCAAAGTAGTTAGATATAGTTGTCATATAAACTTTCCCCAGATATTTTGGAAAGTCTACAATAAAATCTTCATTAGTGGCTCAAGTTTTACAATAAAATATTTTTTAAAATCCTAAAAATAAAGACACTAGTATTGGAGAATGAAAAGAGTAAATAAATTTAAAAGCAATTGTGAGTATGTACAAATATAGAATTATAAAACCACAGGTCCACGGAGATGGTGTATGGTTTGGATGTAAGATGGAAGCAGGCATGTCTGCGTAGGACATGAATGTTTAGCTCTTGTGGGTCGCTGCAATTACCTTTGTGAGATTTCTAAAGTTCAGAGTATATTTCAGTCATCTTTGCTACCTATCGAAATCATTTTAGAGCTTTTGTAAGGAAATGAAATTAATATTTTCCACTGGTAGGTTTTGTTATTTCTCCTTCTTATCTTTAGTTTGGGACAACTAAGCAGTAACTAATATATCAAAACATTTATGTTTATGTCTATAACACTATAAAGATAACTGATGGTATAAATAGGGAGTTTTGCAAAAATAAATATTTTTCCTTAAAGGTTTATTTTTTAATTCTGTGTATCTGCCTGTGAATGAGCATGTATACCTGAGTGCAGGTGTCTGTGGAGATCAGCACCTTCAGATATTCCCTAGATTGCAATTACAGGGAGTTCTACATTGACTAATTTGGGTGGTTGAAATAGACTGTGATCTTTCTTGGAACACAGCTCTGGTCCATGGAAGAATAGTACATTTTCTGAACCTCTAGACCACCTCTCCAGTCTCACAGAGATAAATATCTGTATGAAAGTAATTCTTTTATTCTATTATTTATTTTGACTCAAACATTGTTCTAGATTTTAAGCTAGAAAAATTAACCCTGTTTAGTTTAGTTCACTCAAAACTTCCAACCTGATGTTAACTAAGGAATCTAGCACATTGAGTAGGTTTACTACAGAAGCCAATTTGTATAAAGGGGAACTATTATTATTATAGCTAACTTGATGATATGGAGCGGGAAGAATAATTTTGGGAGTTCTATATTTATTATAAATGTAACTAAGCTGGCTCTGGTTTAAGAAAAGTGGGAAGGTTTTCTTATAGCAAAATGCAAGCATATGATAAGAGTAAATATAAGATTCCTAAATTCAAGGATAATATAGTTCATATGGAAAATCACCTTCTCTAAATAACTATATAAACAACTAGATCTCAAATCCAATAAGAAACGTGGTTACTCCCATTATATTTGTACCACTCTGATCTTTCTTGGAACACAATTTTGGTCCATGGAAGAAAACTACATGTTCTGGAGTCTAGACCACCTCTCCAGTCCCACAGAGGTAAATATCTGTAACAAAGCAATTATTTTACTCTATTATCATTTATTTTGATAGGCCATTCTTTTTGTGGTTTGCAAGTTCCACCACATGGTATTCATTAATTCCTTACTCCTCTTGTAGTGTGCTAAATTGGCATAGTATTAAACCAACTTCTAATGACATTTTTTAAAAAATCTAAGTAAGCTAAGGCATTTCTAAGTTCTCTTCAGACTATCATTTATTTGCATTAAATAGCAATTAATACCATATTCAACTTGAGTTCTTAAACAGTTTTTCATGGAAATTACTGGCATTTGCCATGTAGTTCAGCCTGGTAGTAAGGGAATAACAAGATACTCATGTCTTGTATTTCTACATGCTGGGATTTTATGATAATGACATCACACTTAACTTTTCTTTTCTTTATTGTTTTAAATGGGCATCAGGTCCTCATGCTTGTAGAGAAAATACTCTATGTATTCAGCTGCATCCTAGTCTCCCAGGTAAAGTTTAGTAATATATTATAAATTTATTTTCCAAATAAAATATCCCATATACATATTTAACCAAAGTTCACATAAATCTGCCAAAGAAACCAAAGGAGTCATTCCTTGCAAAGATTCTCAATTGATGAAATTGGGACAGAAATAAGATTGTCATGGCACTAAGTGACTTAAACTTTGGGTCCCTCTTCACTGTTCACATGAGTCCAATGTATTCACAAATTACAGATTCATATCATGTATAAATATAGTGTGTTCTAACATACAACACTTCAGTGAGCTTAGAATCCAGTGTTTTTCAACCTAAGTACAGTAAAAGAAAAAATATAACCATATAACAAATAAAAACTAATCATCAGTGATTTAGAAAATAAACATTGCCAGTCTTCAAATTCAATTCCTTCTGCATGAAATAAACAGACATTTCCCACTAGTGACTTTGCCAGGGTTTCATCATTCAGCAACGTCCCACTAGTGCACACTAAAGAAAATGGAAAGCAAATGTCATGCCAATATTAGACGTTTGCAGTTCCGTCTACTTTTCCAGCTCTCATCACACTCAGACACCCGGGACTGAAACAACATCATTTTAACTTAAATGTGAATTTTGTCATGTGAAAATTGCAAATGAAATAAATCTTAGCTAACCATGCCCTTTTCTCTCAGGTAAAAAAAAAAAAGTAAACTGGATTATAAGGATCAAATTGCTCCACTGCTTTGAGACATGTTCAAATATTCAGTTATGCACTGTGCATTTTCAAGTAACACATTCCTATTACACTCCTGGTTTTGTCTTCTACTAAGGTAGATAAACAGATTTCTCTGCAAAATAAACTCTACTTAAAAGATATTAAAGCCGAGACACGTGCACTTGAAAGCCAACAAATCCAAAGGTAAAGCTCCCTCTTGGTGTTTAGACTCTGTCCTACTGGTGAAAGAACACTCTCCCAAATGCTGGAAAAGGGATCAAAATTAATAGTTAACGTGCCAAGAAAATAGTGTCTGTTTTGCATTGCTTGAAGATCAAGTTCAAATATTAGAGTTTTAATGAAAACTTGTGTAGTACAAAAAGCTCAAAAAATCAGGAGCAGAAAACACATAAAAGTAAGAACTGTACATATTCATTGAAAAATACTTTTCTTTTTTGGTTTTTTTTTTTTTCCAGCAGGGTTTCTCTGTATAGCCCTGACTGCCCTGGACTCACTTTGTAGTAGCTGGCCTCGAACTCACAGAGGTAATCCTGCCTATGCTTCCAAAGACCTGGGGATTAAAGGTGTGTGCCACCTCCGCCCAGCTGAAACACATTTTTTATTTTGTCCATATGTATGCATGTGTACAGGTACACATAATTCAAATTTGAGTATGCCAAAGACTGCACGTGGCAGTAAGGGGACAATTTTTATGTAGTTAACCCTTCTTTTCCACCTTTATCTGGGTTTTAGACATCAGCACTAACATTGTTGGGCTTACATGGGCAAGGGCTTTCACCAGCTGAGCCCTCTTGCTAGCCTTGTGTTTGATTTATTTTTACAACAAAGTGGCAACTGTGTTTGCCTGCTTTTTCAGTACTTCATGATGCAAAAGAACAACATGCTGCCAACAGTACTGACATATTTCCCAAGTTTCACAAATATATGATTTTTTGTAATTTTCGCAGCATTTTAATGAAATTTAATTCTGAGACTATGACATTTCCCCACTTATAATGAGCAATTCAGTCTTTAATATTTATTCATAAAAAATTTTACTATATTCAAATTCTTTCAAATCCATCATTGTAATCACTTTTTTTTTTTTTTTTTTTGGTTTTTCGAGACAGGGTTTCTCTGTTTAACAGCTCTGGCTGTCCCGGACTCGCTTTGTAGACCAGGCTGGCCTCGAACTCGCAAAGATCCGCCTGCCTCTGCCTCCCAAGTGCTGGGATTAAAGGCGTGCACCACCACCGCCCGGCTATTGTAATCACTTTTAAAGTGTTTTCACATTCACAAAATAAATATTCTATCAATTTTCACCTCAAATCCTTTTATTTTTTTCAACCTCAGACCAACACAAATTGTCTTTAAAATGTGTCTTTTCTGTAAACTAAAAATAAGTAGAAGCCTCTAGTATGATGTCTATTTTGACTTCTATATTTTCTTGGTATATATTCATTCAAAGCTCATCCCTGTTGTAGTAGGTACTAATATTTCATTTTTTGATAAATAATTTTCTAGTGTTTACATGAATCAAAAACATCTTTTTTAAAAGCATTCTTCAATTTAAGGATATCTGTTTTCTTCCCAGATTCTAGCTATTAGAAATAAAGCTGCTATGAACATAGTTGAGGAGATGTCCTTCTGGATTGGTGAGAAATCTTTTGGATATATGCCGAGGAATTCTCAGACAAAAGGATGTGAGATTCTTTTCCACCTTTGGGGTATTGGGAAAATTATTGATCAATCGATGCTTGAACATGATTGTGTTTCTCTTGAGTACAATCTCAATAATATAATTTACTGAATGAAAGAATTATGTTTCACATTTTAGGAGTTAAGACCTATTTTACAAAGTGATGGCTTACTTTTATGTTCTTACCAAAAGTATATAAATCTTCCAATCTTTCCCTATATTCAAAAACAGGTCTTGCTATCTAACATCCTAAAAATGTGCATCCTAATGGTTGTGAAACACACACCTTTGTAGCTTTTAAAATTGTACTTAGATGTGTTTATTGACCTTTTTTCTGGAGAATACCATATAAATTATTTTTAAGTTTAAAGATGTTATTTATTTTTAATCTTTTATACTGTTCGTTAGAATAGAATATATCACTTTCCCCTTTCCCTATACTACACTCAGCCCCTCTAAGTCTTCCTCCCTCCAACCCTTCCCATGCAACCTTCATTCTCAAATTGTTTGCCTCTATTTATTTGATTATAGTTGTTACATAAATATTTAAATATATATTCATAGAAATATAATTGCAAAGTTATGAGTTTATGCTTGTTATGTGTGTGTACATTGTTTCAAAGTCGATGACTCTGAATTGCACAAAGTATAAGTGTTCTCATCCCTGGAACAGGCTAATTGTGGATTTTCCAGAAGTTATTAGTTGTCTGTAGCTCTTTATCAAGGATTATGGCCCTTGAAATTCCCCTCTTCTGCTTTAGCACATCCATAAGATTGTGCTTTTTCAGGTCTAGTTTATGTAACATTTTCTAAGACAGAATATTTAATAACAGATTTTCTGGTATTCAGGTTTGGCAATTTGAGCCATAGGTACAGGAGTTCTGCTATAGATGTATTCATTGGGGCTGGGATCACCAGGATCCATTCAGCATATATCTCTGCATTGTTTTCAGTTCTGTTTTTGTTTGTTTGTTTTGTGATGGTATTAATTTTCTGTAAAGAAATGATTCTTTGAAGAAGTACTGTAACTACACTTGTCTACGTATAGAAGGATAGGATTTAGAATAGAGTTGGGAATTATGCTGCCTAGTAAGTAAGGGTAGTAGATTCTTTTCTAAGATCCTTGACTATATTTCTCTCCTCTTAGTGGGCCTTAATTAAAATTAGACAACTTCTGGTTGGAGGCAACATGTGAGTGCTTCTTAATGAACCTTTCTGGGTAGGCTGTCATTCTACTAATCATTGTGGTTCATAGGTGACACAGAGGCTGGAAGGACTATTGGCCACATCCCTCCTTTGGCAGCTTACATAGTATTTTCTGGGACCAGAAAATGTAGACTGTACTGCGTTGAATATAGACTAACAAAACCCTAATAAGAAGTATGAGAAAAGGGATGCCACTGTGGCTTTACTAAATGTCCATATTCCTAAACTATCCTCTAAATATTTGTGGGAACATCTATAAACTAGTCACCATTTCAACATTGGCCTTAGGTGCTCCTCCTTTTTGTAAAGCATGATGAGTAACATGCAGATATATTTGGAAACCTACTGAAAATGTCTGTCTGTTGTGTATTTAATCATTAATTTCAGAGCTAAATCACTTGTCCTAAAGCCAAGCAATCATTGTGAAAAGGAAGTTAAAAAGAAGGTAAGATCAGGAAATGATTAGCAGGACCAAGAAACATCTCCATCCAGACAAGAAATGGGCATGGCTGCTGCAATCACCAAAAAAAAAAAAAGTAACTATGCATTCTTTTTTATGTTTACTTATTACTTCAGGTTATATCTCCATCACAGTGACCTCTTCCCACCCATCCCAGTCCCACCATCCCACCCTCTACCCCATATCCCTTCCATCCCACTCCTCTGGGGTGGAGTGTTCCCACCTAACAGTCCCCTGCCCCAGTTCAGCAGTCACGTGAGGGCCAAGAGCTTCCTCATACGCTGGGGGCCTACCAGGCAGCACCACTAGGACAACATGTCTAATTGATAGGTAATAATGTGTATGTTCACATTCCCTTTGATGCATTAGGTGTAGTATAGTTATCATGTACTATATGGCTAAAAACAGATTATAAGTGAATAGATGCCATTTGCATCCTTCTGAGGCTGGGATAGATCACTCAGGATGAGCTTTTCTAGTTCCATCCATTTGGTTGCAAATTGACTGATTTCGTTGTTTCTGATGGCTGAGTAGTATTCCATTGTGTAGATGTACCATAGGTTTTTTTTTTTTTTTATCTATTCCTCAGTTGAGGGACATCTGGGTTGTTTCCAGTTTCTAGCTATTACAAATAAAGCTGCTATGAACATAGATGAGGAAATGTCCTTGTGGTTTGGTGAGGAATCATTTGGATATACCTCCAGACCTCTGGTCTAACTAGATGTAAACATGCAAAAGAATGAAATTAGACCCATACTTATTAGCTTTCACAAAACTTAAGTCCAAGAGGATCAAAAACCTTAACATAAAGTATGACACACTAAATCTAATACAAGAGAAAGTGAGGAAAAGCTTCAAACTCATTGGCACAGGTGACAACTTCCTGAACAGAACACCAACAGCTCAGGCTCTAAGACCAACAATCAATAAATGGGACCTCATGAAACTGAAAAGCTTCTGTAAGGTAAAGGCACTGTCATTCGAACAAAAGGGCAACCTACAGATTGGGAAAAAAAATCTTCACCAACCACACATCTGACAGAGGGCTAACATCCATAAATTACAAAGAACTCAAGAAATGAAATGTCAAGAAACCAAATAATCCAATCAAAAAAATGGGGAAGAGAGCTAAACAGAGAGTTCACAAATGAGGAACTCCTTATGGCTGAGAGAAACTATACAGTCATATGAGGGCCACGAGCCTCCTCATACACTGGGGGCCTACGAGGAAGCACCTCTAGGGCAAAGTGTCTCATTAACAGGAAAAAAAAAGTCTATGTTCATGTTCCCGTTTAGTGCATTGATTGTAGTGTAGTTTTCCTGTACTACATGGCTAAAATCCGATTATAAGTGAATAGATGCCATGTGCATCCTGCTGAGTCTGGGTCAGCTCACTCAGGATGAGCTTCTCTAGTTCCATCAATTTGGCTGCAAATTGCATGATTTTGGTGTTTCTGATGGTGAGTAGTATTCAATTGTGTAGATGTACCACAGTTTTTTATCCATTCTTCAGTTGAAGGCCATCTGGGTTGTTTCCAGTTTCTAGCTATTACAAATAAGGCTGCTATGAACATAGATGAGGAAACTTCCTTTTGATTTGGTGAGGAATATTTGGATGTATACACAGAAGTGTTATGGCTGGGTCCAGAGACAGAGCTATCCCAAGTTTTCTAAGATATCACCAGACTGACCACCATAGGGGCTCCACAAGCCTGCAATTCCACCAGCAATGGAGGAGGGTTCCCCTTTCTCCACACCCTCGCCAGCATGTGCTGTCATTTGAGCATTTGATCTTACCCATTCTTACAAGTGTTAGATGGAATCTCAGAGTCATCTTGAGCTGCATTTCTCTTATGATTAACGATGCTGAGCATTTCTTCAAGTGTCTCTCAGCCATTAGGGATTCTTCCTTTGTGAAATCTCTGTTTAGCTCTCTTCCCCATTTTTTGATTGGATTATTTGGTTTCTTGGCATTTACTTTCTTGAGTTCTTTGTAGATTTTGGATATTAGCCCTCTGTCAGATGTGGGGTTGGTGAAGATTTTTTCCCAATCTGTAGGTTGCCATTTTGTTCAAATGACAGTGTATTTTGCCTTACAGAAGCTTTTCAGTTTCATGAGGTCCCATTTATTTATTGATTGTTGGTTTTAGATCCTGAGCTGTTGGTGTTCTGTTCAGGAAGTTGTCACCTGTGGGGATGAATTCCAGGGTTTTCTGCACTTTCTCCTAATAGATTTAGTGTGCCAGGCCTTGTGTTAAGGCCTTTGATCCACATGGACTTAAGTTTTGTACAAGTGATAAGTATGGGTCTAGTTTCATTCTTTTACATGTGGACATCTACTTAGATCAGCACCATTTGTTGAAGATGCTGTACTTGTTCCATTGTATGGTTTTGGCTTCTTTGTCAAAAATTAAGTCACCATAGGTGTGTGGATTCATTTCTGGGTCTTCAATTTGATTGCATTGAACCAATGGTCTGTTTCTATACCAGTACCATTCTGTTTTTATTAATATTGCTCTGTCCTATAGCTTGAAATCTGGATGATGATGAGTCCAGATATTTTTTTCTTGTACAGGATTGACTTAGAATTTCTGGTTTTTTTTGTTATTCCATATGAAGTTGAAAATTGCTTTTTCCAGGTCTATAAAGAATTGTGGTGGTATTTTTATGGAAATGCATTGAATTTGTATATTGTTTTGGCAGAATGACCATTTTTACTATGTTGATCCTACCTTTCCATGAGCATGGGAGATCTTTCCATCTTCTGATGGACTTTTCAATTTCTTTCTTCAAGAACTTGAAGTTCTTGTCATACAGGTCTTTCATTTGCTTAGTTAAAGTTACCCCCAGGTATTTTATATTGTTTGTGGTTATTGTAAAGGGTGTTGTTTCCCTAATTTATTTCTCCACCCATTTATTTGTTATAAAAAGAAGGGATTCTGGTTTTTTAAAATTAATTTTGTATCTATCCACCTTACTGAAAGTGTTTATCAGCTATAAGAGTTCTCTGGTGGAATTTTTGGAGTCGCTTATGTATACTATCATAATGTCTGAAAATAGGGATAATTTGACTTCTTCATTTCCAATTTGAATCCCTTTGATCTTTAGCTGTCTTATTGCTGTAGCAAGAAATTCAAGTACTATATTGAAGAAATTTGGCAAAGATGGACATCCTTGTCTTGTCCCTGAGTTTAGAGAAAATGCTTCAAGTTTCTCTCCATTTAATTTGATGTTGGCTATTGGCTTGTTGTATATTGCCTGTATTATTTCTAGTTATGGCCCTTGTATGCCCGTTCTCTCCAGAAGTTTTAGCATGAAAGGGTGTTGGATTTTTGTCAAATGTTTTTTCAGCATCTAGTGAAATGATCATGTGTTTTTTTTCTTTCAACTTGTTTATATGGTGAATTATGTTGATGGATTTTCCTTTGTTGAACCATCCCTGCATTCCTGGAATGAAGCCTACTTGATCATGGTGTATGATACTTTTGATGTGTTCTTGGATTCAGTTTGCCAGTATTTTATTAAGTATTTTTGTATTTATGTTCATGAGGGAGATTGTTCTGAAGTTCTCTTTCTTTGTTGAATATTTCTGTGGTTTAGAAATCAGGGTGACTGTGGCCTCATAGAATGAGCTTGGCAGTGTTCCTTCTGATTCTATATTGTGGAAGATTTTGAAGAGTATTGATATTAGCTCTTCTTCAAAGATCTGGTAGAATTCTGTGCTGAAACCATCTGGCCCTGGGCTTTTTTTGTTTGGGAGATTTTTAATGACTATTTCTACTTCCTTAGGGGTTATAGGACTGTTTAATCTGTAACCTGATCTTAATTTAATTTCTGAAGGCGAAATCTATCAAGAAAATTGTCCATGTCACTTAGGTTTCAAATTTGGTGGAGTATAGATTTTTAATGTAGGACCTAAAGATTCTCTGGGTTGCCACAATGTCTGTTGTTATTTCTCCCTTTTCATTTCTGCTTTTGTTGATTTGGGTTTTTCCCTCTTCCTTTTAGTTAATTTGGCTAAGGGTTTGTCTATTTTGTTGATTTTCTCAAAGAACCAACTCCTGGTTTCATTGATTCTTTGTATTGTTCTTTTTGTTTCTAAGTTGTTAATTTCAGCCCTAAGTTTGATGATTTTTTACTTCCTCCTCCTCTGGGGAGTGTTTGCTTTCTTTTTCCCCAGTTCTTCCAGTTCTGCTGTTAATTTGCTAATATGAGCTGTCACAATTTTCTTTTTGGAGGCACTTACTGCTATGAAATTTCTTTGTAGCACCGCTTTCAGCTTTCATTGTGTTCCATAGATTTGTGTATGTTGTGGCTTCGTTTTCATTGGATTTTAAGAAGTCTTTAATTTACTACTTTATTTCTTCCCTGACCCAGTAGTCATCCATCAAAGAGTTGTTCAGCTTCCATGAGTGTGTAGGCTTTTTGTTATTTCTGTTGTTGTTGAAGTCCAGCTTTATTCCATGTTGGTCTGATAAGATACAAGAGATTATTTCAATTTTCTTATACCTTTTGAGGCTTGCTTTGTGTAAATCTATATGTTCAATTTTGGAGGAGGTCCCATGTTGTGCTTAAAAGGAGGTGTATCCTTTTGTGTTTCTGTGAAACATTCTGTAGATATTTGTTAGGTCATTTGGTTCAAAGCCTCTGTTAGACTCATTATTTTTCTGTTTTGTTTCTGTCTTGATGACCTGTGCATTGTTTTAAGTGAGGTGTTGAAGTCTCCCACTACTAATATGTGGAGATCAATGTGTGGTGTAAGCTTTAGAAGAGTTTATTTTAAAATTGTAGGTGCCCTTGTATTTGGGGCATAGATATTCAATATTAAGATGTCTTCTTGATGAATTTTTTAACGAATATGTAATGCCCTTCTCTATCTTTTATTATTAACTTCAGTTGAATGTCTATTTTATTTGATATTAAGATATCTACTCCATCTTGCTTCCTGGGTCCATTTGCTTAGAAACCCTTTTCCCAGCCCTTTACTATGAGGTATCATCTATCTTTGTTAATGAGATATGTTTCTTGTATGCAGCAAAATGATGTGTCTTGTTTATGGATCCTTTTTGTCAGCCTGTGCCTGTTTGTTCAGTGAGTTGAGTCCATTGATGTTGATGGATATTAAGGACCAAAGGTTGGTATTTCCTATTATTTTGGTGTAGGTGGAGTTTGTATGTTTCTTTTGGTTTAGCTGCAGTGGAGTTTTTTATTTCCTCTGTTTTCTTGGATGTAGTTATCTTCCCTGTGTTGGGATTGCATTGGCTTGGAGGTATCTAATGGTATCCTCCAATGCTTTTATTTGTAAAATTGAGGATTCTTTATATTCTTTCAGTGTTTTCATTTCTTCTTAAAGGACTCCATCATTTTCTTAAGTATAGATTAGTTGTCATTTTCATGAGTTTCAGCTGTGGTGAGTTGTTCAGGGTTTGCTGTTTTAACATCGCTGAATTTCTTTGGAGGCATTATTCCCTGATTTTTGTCAGTTGTGTTCTTTTGCTGATATTTAGCCATTTGGTTGCCCTAATCTGACTGTTCCTGATGTCTCCTGACCGTTTCTGTAGCACTGCCAGTCCTCCCTAGGGTGCTCAGTGACCGTGTCAATATTGTATGCTCAAGTAGCTGGGAGGTACATCTATCTGGCAGTTGGGGCTACCTCCCAAGACCCTGCAGTAATCATATCTGCGGGAGACTGTACCTATGCCCTGTCTGAGCGCAATGTTCTTCTAAGTGATTGTATATCCAGTAAAGAGATCTTTGTATCCAATACATTTCTGGGTAGGCCCAGATACTCTTGTGCCTCCCTGCCAGCTACTGCATGGCTTTTGCCCACTTCTGTGGCAGGGTTTGTGCTGGCCTTGCTCTGGGTCCCGGGCCTGTGCCCCATGCCAGTGGCCTCTGCTCTGTATCTGAGACCTCTACCCCATGCTGATGGTCTCTGTCTTGGAGTCTGTGTTCCTTGCCACTAACCTCTGCTTTGGGCTTGAGCCTGTCCACTTGCTGGGTTTTTGAGTGGCTCTTGCCCACTTCCTGGGCTTGCTCCTGGCCTGGGTTCTGAGCCATGCCATGCCTTGGGTCCCTTTCACATTGCTCCTTGTGGTCTGGGTTCTGTGCTGTGCCTCGTGCTGCGTCCTGCTCAACTGTGCAAATGTTAAGGGACAAAACACTTATTATACTTCATAGCTTCAGGGTTCAGCCCAGAGTCACATGACTCTGTTTTAATCTATAAAATATTATGTTGGTAGCAGTATTTGGTGGAAGATTGCTTACTTCAAGCCAAACAAAAAGGAGAAAACAGTAATTTGAATGAACCAAGGTAAGATGATGTCAGCAAGGATAATCCCCAGTGGCCAATTTCCTTCGATTGGTCAGTTTTTTTACCTCCCACAGCATCCTAGTAATAGCACTCAAAAAAATCCTTTATCAAATTGATTAACACATCCATAGTAGATCCTTTGTGAAAAAATAATCTGTTAAAATTCTATAACAGACATTCTCCTATGCCTTTTTATAAATTCTGCTAGATTTTTAAAATCTCAACCACACTTGCAATCAGGGCAGACTAACACGGGTATTGGAGCCCTTGAGTTAAAGCAAGGGTATGGGAACCCATTAAAATTGAGTTTTCGTTACAGTAGATTAGAAGAGGAATTCTAAAGGCTGAAGTTCAAGTATCACATGTTTTATTTGATCTTAGGAGTTTCTTTAGGATTCTTAGGAACATTTCTTCCCCCTTTCACTTTTCCCCTTCTCCTCAGAAAAGGAGAACTACCCACCTATCAATTCACCCCAACACTTCAAGTCATATAATAACTAAGAACGTACTCTTACACTTAGGCCAGAAAAGACATCTCAACCATGGTAGAGTGATCTACAAACTGGCAACAGAGTATATATCAGAGATATCCCATGATCCACTTGCTAGGAGATCTACATGAAGACCAAGCTGCCTATCAGCTACCTATGTGTAGGGGTGTTAGGTCCAATCATACATGATTTTTTGGTTGGTGCAGTGATTCAGTCTCTGTAAATTCCAGGGGCCTAGATTAGATGACTGGATCCCTCTATTGTTCCTTCCACTCTTCTACAAGAACTCCTCAAGTTCCATGTAATGTTTGGCTATAGGTCTCAGAATCTATTTTGATCTGCTTCTGGATGGGGCCTCTCAGAGGATAGTTATGCAAGGTTCCTATATGCAAGCATAGCAGAGTATCATTAATAGTGTCAGAAGCTGGCCATCTCCCACAGGGTAGGTCACAAGTTGTGCCAGTCATTGGTTGGCCGTTCCCTTAATCACTGATTCATATTTATCCCTGTACATCTTGTATGCAGAGTAAATTATGGGTCAAAGATTTTGTGGGTGTGTTGGTGTCCACCTCCCTTTACTGGAAGTGCTGCATGGCTTGGAAGTGTCCATGTACTCTGATGCTAGGAGTCTCAGCTAAGGTCACCATGTCTGCTGCTGCTAGTAATCTCAACTAGGGTCACCCTGATACACTCCCAGGAGCATATCCTTCCACAAGTCTCCCATTTATTTCAGAGGTAACACCCTATCAGTTTCCCTTCTCTCTCCCAGCCCTCTCAACGCTCATGTCCACTCTCACCACAATCTCCCTTTGTTTTTTCTAAAGTTCAACAAGTCATATTAGATTCATACTGCTGATCAAGGATGAGTACTACTTCCAATGTGATAAAGATACAAAAATAAGAACACTACCCATTACTGTGTCAACATGATTCTTGCCATAGTAGTAAGAATGTTCACACGCATGCATAGGGAAATTTCAAAATGAATCCAGCAGTAAACCTTTTGGGTGGCTCTCATCACAGGACATGCTACACATGTTCCCATTAAAGCATAAGTACCCGTTGTTGTCATAGCATCACAGATGCTGACTTGCAACATTTCCTACACTATTCTGTTAGCTAGGCTCTAGATAAAGTTAATCACCATGGCACTGTGGAAATTGGGGAAAGGGAAGAGAAAGAACAAGATATTGCCTCTTGTCCTCTTTATATTTCCTTTTATTTCTCTCATTTGCTATATCTGATGTCCTGTTCCAGTTGTCCCTGAATAGCACAATTCCAATGCCACAATTTCGGGATGCTCTTGACTCTGCACCCATAAAACACTGATCTCTCCCTTTGACCTCTTCTCTTAGATATCCTGTAGTTTTTATATGCTACTCAATGCTGGAAAACATACTGTCTCTAAGTTAAC
This sequence comes from Lophiomys imhausi, assembly GCA_907164525.1. Taxonomy (NCBI): domain Eukaryota; kingdom Metazoa; phylum Chordata; class Mammalia; order Rodentia; family Muridae; genus Lophiomys; species Lophiomys imhausi. The sequence continues at coordinate 4,427,514 of CAJQZJ010000592.1, forward strand.
ATTGCTTTCATGATCATTTTTAGATAAGTCAATGAACTAAAAACAACACTCGTCTAAGTATATACTAATTTTGTACTACGTGTAATGTTCTCATTGATTCAGTCACCAATATGTAGAAAAATGAAACTGGAATGAATAATATCCAATTATAGTCCAAGGTGATTTTTTAATTTATTTTTTTATTTCTTCAAGTTACATCTCAACTGAAATCCCCTCCATACTTCTATCTCCAGTCCCACCCTCCCACCCTCATCACACTCAACCCACCCATCACCTTCCTTTTTTTGTTTTGTTTAATGTATATCTTCCCCCGCCCCAACAGCTCCCCCTTTCAGTCCAACAAATGGCTCTTTCTCTTGTAACAATAAATACAATACAAAACAACAGAAATAATTAGGCTACAATTACGAGAGTTACATGGCTTAGCATACATTCCCAATGTCCAGTCCATATATTTGGCACCTGTCTTTACCATTCTATTATCTAACCATCTCCATGATTTTAAAGTTCTACATCCAACTCAGCTTTCATCCTAACTTGCATCACAATTTAAAAACATCTTCTTAGATCCAGAACACCCTCTTAATTCCTTAACAACTCAAGATTTAACTATGAGACTCTAGTTATCTAGTCTTCAACCACATCAGAGACCTGAGAGGGATAAATATATCTGATTATACTGGAAGTTCAGGGCCCGTAGCTTCCAAAACTAAGAAATGACATACCAGTGGCTGCCTGGATAATTCCCAATTTCTCTCCAAACATTACAGCATCAATCTTCAGCCGTTTGGCTCCATTTCTCTGAAAGACATTGATTATAAAGCAGGAATTATGAAAGACTTGCCTACCCTGTCTTGGCAGAGCTAGGCTGTCGACTTACCTGCTTCCAAGTTTTGTCCTGTTTGGACAGCATTCTATCTACAATTGATGCAAGGGATTTTTCTTGCCAAGAGATAGGCTTGCCACTAATTCTACCATCTCTAATTGGAGATTCTTCCATGCTGACCTCCTACTTGGAGTAGAATAGGGGGTGCTGTCAGAAGCTGACATGTCTCGGTATCAAAAAAAATCTTAAACTAGGAACACATCTTTGAATGCCATATTCTGCAGATCTCTTGAAGTTTTTGAAGACCACCTATCTATCTCATATATTTAGATAAGCAAATGTTGCTTGTCTCTTAGCAAACTGATTCCTGATTAGCTTAGAAAATAACTGTGATAGACTGTCCTAGTTACCTAACAAAATGACATGCTTGAGTGGCTATTAGTTTGCATTTTAATTATCCTACACAGCTTATGACAGTTGGTATCAAAAGGCCAAATCTTCAAATTTCATTTTTAAGCATTACCTAGGTACAATACCTTAAAAAAAGTTAACCTTAATTTTGTATCAATATCAATGTGGCCAAATATAATCTTAATTTTGTATCAATATACAAAGATCAATACCGATATAGCCCAATACAATCTTAATTTTACTTCAGTATACAAAGATCAATACCAATTTAGCCAAATATAATCTTAATTTTGTATCAATTTACAAAGGTATAAGGCCATATTCAATAATATCTCCTTTTTTATTGATCATTCCTATATTATGTCTATGTCCCATTTTTTCTCAAGTCTGTTCACCCCTACATAGGAGAGAAAGAAGGATACAGAAAAGAAAAAGAGAGAACTCCCTGAGTCTATCCTCCAAAACCTTTTTAACAAGACCATTTAACAGCTTGTAATCTCTCCCCCTAAATAACAAGATTATCTATAACCCATCAAATGACTAAAGGAGGGAAAAAAACCCACCCCACCTTCTGGAGATGGGACGTTGGTCTCTTAAAATGACTTCCTGCTGATTTGCAACATAGTAAACCTGTTTGGGACCCAAATAAGGATGGAAAAAAATGGTAAAAAATGTTAATAGAATCACTTGATGTTCAGTCCTTTTGTGCTCAGATATTTAAATGTCCTAAGAAGTTTGTAGACAGAAGCAAATTTCAGGGCTTTACTGAAGTTCTGGCTGTAACAGTCTGTGGAGCTGAACAAACTTAGCGATTTTGAGTTGTTGTGGTTGTAGACTTTTGAGGAAACAGCTATTGAGGAAGTCTGCAAGGCTGGATCATCTGGGCTCATTGTCTTCTTGGTGTCTGATCTGTTTTTTCCTGAGGTTTCAGTTGTCCAGTTGTTCCTGGATTCCTTGGATGGATGCTTTAAATCTCCTTTGCTCTTGTGGTCCTGCTATTTTTCCCTGTTGGTCCGCGTGCAGGCTGGATATCAGGCAGACAGGCAGGGTTCTCTGATCTGTGGCTGGAGCTGTGGGCTGAATCCGCCTGTGGGCTAGATCTACTCTAGCTGACCCTCCTCTCCAGGTGGGTGACCAAACTGGCTGGTCTCAAGCGGTTGTTCCTGGGAACTGTGTGAGCTGTTTTAGGTGGTGACCAGTCTCAGTGTTCGCTGTGGAAATTCTGACAACATCTGTTTTTTCAGTCAGAGACGGGACCTCACATTCATTCCCCAGTGACTAATCTCATTCACCTACTACTCAGATACAATACTCTATGGTTGGCGCCATCTTGGATGCCCCAGTCCAAGGTGATTTTTACTACAATACCAGTATATAATTTCTAACCATTTAGTGAAGTTTTGGGTTTTGTCAGGCAAAAGATAGATATTATGCTATGGGGAACAGTAAAGAAGGATGGATGCACTTTGATGGGAGCACAAGTAGAATATACTGTGATTTTGCCTATGTCAGACAAGTGTCACACAAAACTATATCATGAATATTATAAGAAAGAAGGGACTTTGTTCCATATTTGTTCTTAGAATTCTGTGTATTGTGAATATATTTGAGTCATCATTGTTTGGTAAATATCATGAAGATAGTGTCAAATTTTGTCTTAAATTTAATTACCATCAATAACTATTGCAATAATATGTTGAGAAAATATTGTCTTTTTTAAATAATCATTTTAAAATGATATATGTTGTTCTTATATATAATCTGGAATTTATTTCATGGATATAAATAAAGAGATGCTTTCAAATTTATTGTCACATTCCAAGAGACTACATAAAATAATACAGGAGAAAAATATGCAAAATGTCTAAATATTAAAACCTTTTGGTTTTCAATGGTGTATATATTTGATTCTGTAATTGTAAAGGGAACAAATACTGTATTTTTACTCTTGACTTTTATATCATCAGCAGCCTTCATCTAATATTTACACATGCTCAAATTATTTGTTAGAATTGAATATGACTTTAAAAGATAATTGATATACTTCAATGTGAAACAAAAACTAAAATGTATACTGACAAGATATACTAAACCTGGAAGATTGCTAATTTACCCAAATATGTAAACACCTTTGAATACACAGGCACACATACACATTAAGCATAAGCATATGATGCCAGTGTCCTAAAAGTTTCAAGCAAAGGTTTATGATAAATATCCACCAAAACAAGTTAACTAAGTGGGGACTTCTTATTATAGCTTCACCAATTGAAATAGCCACAATAAAGTCATCTGGGAATATCTACAGATGCACATCTTGGCTGCAAGCATAGCATTTTACTGAAGGTCATATGCTAAGTTTGGACTTGTAGGCCATTCCTTTAAACTATTTTTTCAAGGCACATTATAAACAGAAGAGTTACCAATTTGATACACATACATAGCAGTGTCTTTTATTTGAAATTGATTGCAGTTTAAAAATGCTGCTACACCTTTTCTAAACCCACATTGAACAGCATTCTACATATCATAGAAAATCATTTATGAGTAACTGTTCCATAAGACATACTTATGTGTGTTCCTTAAATATGTAATGGACCTCAACTAATGTAAATCAATTTGTAATTAATTACATTTAATTTTCTTGATTTTAATCTATATCCTCAATGTAAATGTGACTATATTGAGAAATGAATTGAAAATATGTTTCTACATAGTAGACCCTAATCTATGTTTATTTTCCCCAAGAGGATTTTCCGTAATGCCTAGAGGTATACATCGTTCACTGTGATTGGAGAGAGAATGTGTGACCTAGCACCCAGTGTGCCAAGGCCATCAATTTATCTAAACCTTTTGTAACACATACAGATCTCTTTTTCTTCAAGTATAAGAGTCAGCAATTCTGAGGTTGAATCCCTGTTATAGTTTGCAGATGGTAATAACATTATATAGCAAACCTTTAATAAACACATTCGTGGCTAATTGGGCATGTCATCTGGAAACAGAAAAAATCTACAGAAAGAATAAAAGTGGACTGAAGATGGCAAGAAAAGAAATAACAGTATGAGAATTTGGAGTTAATTAGTACAACTTCAATTTGAGAAAATGAAGAGATTGTTGATTAAAGTAAAGAGTATGCTAGTGACAAATGAGACAATATGAAGGTGATTTAATGAGCATGGATTTGAAGCATAGAAAGAAACAGAATGTTCCAGAACAAAGAAACAAGCCAGAGAAATAGCTCAATATATAACAGCACAGGAGTCCCAACTTTGTTCTTTGGCCTCTACGTACATTTCATGGCACACAAACACCTAAATATCATACATGCACATGCACACACTCACACTCACACACCCACAAACTCACACACACCTACTATTAATAAATTTAGTGAAGTCAAATGAATATAATGTTTTTTAAACTTTTATTGAAAATAAAATGATTAAAGTAAGTAAAAAACAAAGAAAATGACATTTATGTTCAGCACAATCAACACCTTTAAATTAAAAACTAAAGAATAAATACTAAAGATTTCCAGGCGACAGGACAAAATGAACAAGACATAAGAAAATGATTATATGAAAGGTATCTCTTAAGATAGTACATATAACAGCAGGAAAAACTGCCATATTTAAAAGGGTAAGGGGGAAGATCAGAGATCCAGTCATCCTAAGTTCTAAAGCTGACCAAAGAACCCTTTACAAGGCAAGCAAAATTAAAACGTATTCATGTTGACATAAGTGATAAATAATTTATTTTATTTTTCTGGTTTTTTTTTTTTTGAGACAGGGTTTCTCTGTTTAACAGCTCTGGCTGTCCTGGACTCGCTTTGTAGACCAGGCTGGCCTCGAACTCGCAAAGATCCACCTGCCTGCCTCTGCCTCCCAAGTGCTGGGATTAAAGGCGTGCGCCACCACCGCCCAGCTTATTTTTCTGTTAAAGTCTGTGGAGCAGGAGATCTTTGCAGTCGGAGGAGCTAGCCTAGAGTGAGGTCAAACAGTATCCAAACCTGGAAAATCTCATCCTGAGAGTGCCAGGAAAAGGACCACTTCCTCCCTGTTCCGGGCCATTGTGCCTTGCAGCAAATAACCTTATGCCTCCCACCTCTACCACCCTTGAGGTGGTCATGTAACCTGGTGGCCAGGTTACAGGGTAAAATTCCTCTCTCTTTATACGGTGATGTTCAGTTAGCTCCTGGAATTCCTCTTCATGAAAATAACACATTCCCAGCAACTTAGCCCTGGCCAATGATGTACATACACTCTGAAAGGCTTTATCTACTCCCCAAACCTTTAAATAGCCTTTCCTCTCCCCAATTAAATGAGCTCCCCTTAGGGTCCACCAGCCAAGGTTGCTGATTGCACCAGATGGAGGCAGAGCTGGGATAACAAAACTCTACTGCAAAAGTTAGAGAGATCATCAGATTGAAGGTGAATTAAAGAGAAAAAAGAAAAAAGGAGTCCCAGTAGTAAGATAAGGCTTGTAAGGAATACAGGGTACCAAAGTGGTATGCATGTGTTCAGGAGAGAACACTAATTTCTCTATACAATATTTTAAATGTATATGGGGCTATCTGTGTTATTATTACATATATGTGTGATTAGTGTGTTTAGGCAAGAGTGCCACAGCACTAATGTTCATCAGATGTCTGTAAAGTCAGGTCTCTCTTCTACCCTTATGTGGATCCAGGACTGAACTTCAATAACCACAAATCTCTGGAATGCATTTTAGATACTGAGCTATCTTTCTGGTCTACTACACCATTTTAAAGAACTGAGGCGAGGGACTGTAGGGACACTCTACTCCAGAGGAGTGGGATGGAAGGGTTAGGGGATAGAGGGTGGGAGGGAGGGGCTGGGAACGGGGGAAAGAGGACAATATGATGGAGATGTAACCTGAAGCAACAAATAAATAAATTTTAAAAATGCAAAAAAAGTAGATTAAAATGGTATTTTTATTATTCTCATGAACAAAATATATGGCAAAAGTTAGCAATGCACAGGAAATAAATGTGATTGTAATGTTATAAAAATTGCATATTGTTCAATTGGAAAGCATCAGGCGAGATCAATGGCTTCACTTCCAATGCATACTTTTTCCAAGCAGAATGAGGGAGGGACACTGAAACTCAGGCCAGTTTGAAATGCTGATCTTGCCTGACGCTTTCCAATTGAACAATATGCAATCCTAACAACATTATAATCACATTTATTTTTGGATGGAACTAGAGAAGCTCATTCTCAGTGAGCTAACCCAGACTCAGAAGGATGCACATGACATCTATTCACTTATAATCAGATTTTAGCCATATAGTACAGGATGACTATACTACAGCCAATGCACCAAAGGGAATAGGAACATAGACTTTGTTACCTGTCAATGAGACACTTTGCCCTAGTGGTGCTGCCTTGTAGGCCCCCAGTGTATGAGGAAGCTCTTGATCCTCATATGACTGCTGAACTGGGGCAGGGGACAGTTATGTAGGGACACTCCACTCTGGAAGAGTGGAATGGAAGGGATGGGGGTAGAGGGTGGGAGGGCAGGACTGGGAGAGGTGGAAAGACAGTACTGTGATGGAGATGTAACCTGAAGTAATAAACAAACATTAAAAAAAAAACAGAAAGAACACCTCCAAAAATAAGCCTTTTTTTGTAAAATGAGATAGCATAATAATGTAATATGAAGAAAATAATTACAGAAATTGTTTCATATTATAATAACATAAAAGACATGACATCATACTAATGTTACACACACAGCCCATTCTCCTGGGAATTTTGTACATAGGCAAAAGAATATTAGATTATCTGCATATTTTCTGATGGAATCTTTATCTTTGTCTTCAAGATGGCTCAATATATCAATAAATATATACAGTAGATACAATAAAATGGACTGAATTCATTTTCTTTACTTTGAACACTTTCCTTGTATCTTTACATATCTAACCTTATTAGATCTCAAATTTCTTATCAGTATAAATTGAAAAACAGCAATATAATATTATTAAAAGTATTATAAATCATATAGACTGCTTGGGGTAGGATATGTAAACCCATTGATTATGATAATTGTAATGATTTATTTTAATTGTCAACCTAACAAGATCTGTAATCACTAAGAAAATCAACTCGTTCCTGTGAATGGTTTGCTAGACTTGGCTAATTGAAGTGAGATGACTCACCTGAAATGTACACAAAATAATTTCACAGATGGAAATAATTTCATAGACAGAAAAGACAAAAATTGCTGGGCATAAGTATTCCTTACTTTGTGTTTCCCAGCTGAGGAAACACTGTGCTAACCACTTTGAGCTCTTTCCACCAGGACTTCCTATCCAAGACTGACTTTTATCCTTAAATTGAGCTAAAATAAATCCTCTGTCCTTAAAAAATGAATAATTTAACAGATGTAATTACATAATTTTTAAAACAGTAACACACCTAGATTAAAAGTAAAAGCAAAAAGAATATACCACATAACAATAACCTAACACTAGGTAGGTTAACAATATTAATATCACATATTTTAGGCTTTTTAAAGATGAAGGGATTCTACATTAGAAAAAATTTCAGCTTAAATGTAAGGACTAGTAATCTAAATCTGTTTTTATTTAATAAAACATTTCAGCTGTATAAAGGAAATGGACAAATAGTAATGAGCATAATTGTCAGAGCTTTTAAAGCCTAGTTTTTTTTCTGTATTTACCAATGACTACAGCATACTCACAGATGAAGATGAATTAGGTACAGAGAATGAGAACAAAACATAGATGAAGTAGCAATAGAGATAATGTATCTCATTTTTACTCTCATATTAAACATTAAAACTCAGAAATGAGTTTCTAAATGAAACTAAGAATTGAGTAATCTAAAAAGATAAGTTTCAAAATGAACTTATTTATTTATTTTTATTTTTATTTTTTTGTTTATTTTCTACTTCATGTTACATCTCCATCACAGTCCGCTCTCTCCACCCCTTCTGGTCCTCTCCTCCCTCTCCCATCTATCCTACTCCTCCAGAGTGGGTTGCCCCTACATATCAGCCCCCCTCAGTTCAACAGTCATATGAGTGTTAAGAGCTTCCTCTTGCACTGGGGACCTATATGGCAATTCTATTAGTGCAAAGTGTCCCACTAACAGGTAACAAAGTCTGTGTTCCTTTTGGTATGTTGGTTGTAGGATAGTTATCCTGTACAATATGGCTAAAATCTAATTATAAATGACTAGTTGCCATGTGTATCTTTCTGAGTCTGGATGAGTCTAGAAAAGGATGAGCTTTTCTAGTTCCATTCACTTGTCTGCAATTGCATGATTTCCTTGTTTCTGATGGCTGAGTAGTATTCCACATGTACCACAGTTTTTTTTTTTTAAATACATTCTTTGGTTGAGGGACATCTGGGTTGTTTCCAGTTTCTAGCTATTACAAATAAAGCTGCAGTGAATATATATAAGGAGGTGTCTTTGTGAATTGGTTTGGAATCGTTTGGATATATACCCAGAAGTGGTATGGCTGGGTCTTGAGGTAGAGCTATTCGAAGTTTTCTAAGATATTGCTACACTGAATGAAGTTCTTAATTCACTTTTTTTCTATATCTTAAAACAAAATTTAACCCAAGTTATATCACTTGGGTCATATGATGTTCTAAGTAATATCTAAAGTTTTCTCATCTCTGGCATTACAATAAATAAAAATAATATAAGGAAAATATGTTCTTTAATGTGGTAACTATAAAATGGATTGAATTAGCCATCTTGTTAATTGTTTGTGTAAATAAGGAATTCTCATATATGTAAAGATTAAAATGAAGAATTCATATAAAATTAATGAAAATCTGAAAACACAGCAGTCTATGATGTCAATATTCTCAATTTCTCCGTTTTCCACACAAACTCACAAAGTGCAAAATTTGCATTCATAATTAATTATTTTCACTTTATAATGGAGGTTCATCAGAAAATATGCCATGCACCACAATAAAAATATCACACTAATACATGACACACACACATAAACATAGATATATACTTTAATTAAAAATGGAATAAAGATGTTTCATAAACAATACAAATCTTTATAATTCCATGTTAATTTGCTGTACTATAACATGATTAATTTTATTTCATTTTGTAACATCACACTGTTTTATTGTATTCTACTTATCCCCACTGTAATTAACTTTTTTCAGAAATGCTTCCATTTTAATAAATCTCATTGCAGTTACATTATCCAGCATCTCTGGATAATTTCTTTAGAAGGCATACTTCAAGGTGAAGTACAAACTGGTAACAAATGAGAACAAGAAGAAGCATGGAACATCAAATAATATATACATATCCATACCAATCAAGCTATGCTGTGAGATATACAGTTGATTGCTGATTATCCTGCTTCATTATATCTCTACCAGATAAATGAAAATGCTGCCTTGGACTCTCATATGAGGTACTTAATATTTCTTACATTCTCTTCTATTAAACATTTAAAAATAAACGTTGTTAAAATATGTTGACCAAAAAATGGACACATTGGGGGTACATCTTGTACACTTGAACTTGTACTCAGGAGGCTAACACATGAAAATCAAGATTTGAAATGTAACCCTGACTAATGACTGACATGCAAATCAGGCTAGACAACAAACAACATGTGAAGGAAATTTGTGAAAATATCAAAAATAAAACAAGGAAAAATAACCCACTACCCTTCTACAGGCAACATATTTGAAAAGTATGATTAAACATTGCCTGAAATACAAATAAACAATGCACTACTTATATGATGGTCATCCATTCTATACATTGCAGAAGAAAATATCTAACTCCAAGTGAAAATGAAATTTATTGCATTTTCATAGATGAACAGAAGGCACAAAAGGGATATACAAATGGCCTTACAAACTTCTATACATGGATTTACCACACATACGTTCAATATGTACTCCAAATGTTTTAAAATACAAACCACAACCTAAAATAAAAAAAATATAATTGTGGATCTCCTCCATTACACTTGAGTGAATGCTACAGTGAGTCATTTACTTCCTTCAAGGCAATGATTAAAAAAAAAAAAAACTTTTCTAAGGTATTGCCAGAATGATTTCCATAGTGGTTGTACAAGTCTGCACTCCCACCAGCAATGGAGTAGTGTTCCTCTTTCTCCACAACCTTGTTAACATGTGCTGTCATTTGAGTTTTTGAACTTAGCCATTCCAACAGGTATGAGTTGGCATCTCAGTGGTTTTGAGTTGCATTTCTCTGATGCTTAAGGGTGTTGAGCATTTCCCAGCCATACCACTCCTAGGCATATATCCAAAAGATTCCTTACCAAACCAAAAGGACATCTCCTCAGCTACGTTTGTAGCACCTTTATTTATAATAGCTAGAAACTGGAAACAACCCAGATGTCCTTCAGTCGATAAATGGATTTAAAAAAAAAAAACTGTGATACATTTACACAATTGAATACTACTCAGCTATCAGAAACAAAGAGATCATGCAATTTGAAACCCAATAGATGGAACTAGAAAAGCTCATCCTGAGTGAGCTCAGACCCAGAAAGACACACATGGTATGTATTCACTTAAACTGGCTTTTAGCCATATATTACAGGATCACTATCCTATAATCAACACACCCAAATAAAAAGAAAAATGATCTTTGTAACCTGTTCATGGGACACTTCACTCTAATGAATCTGTTATGTAGGCCCTGAGTACAAAAGGAAATTCTTAGCCCTCATGTTTCTGATGAACTAAGGGGAGCTGATATGTGGAGGTACCCCACCCTGGAGGGGTAGGATGGGTAGTAGAGGGGATAGAGGGTGTGAGGGTGGGACCTGCAGGGGTGGAGGAAAGGGTCTGTGATGGAGATGTAACTTGAATTAATAAATAAACTTAAAAAAAAATGGAACAACGCCATTGTTGTTGCTATTACAACAGTTTAGGTACAGGGTGGCAAGGGGCCCACAGGGAGGGGCACCGGGTTGTGTGAGAGAGGGCCAGGGGAGGGATATGCCACTATGCTGCCTTGCCAGTCATGCTGTACCTCTATGTTGCTTTTTTGTGTAATTAACTTTTAAAATCATTTCATGACTTACTAATGAGACATAGCTCTCAAATTTTCAAAAACAAATGTTTAAGATCTAGTAAGCTTATTCAATTAGATTAAGTTACAATTTTTAATAAAATGCAAAATGTTTGCAACTGCAAAATAAAAGTAAGATACTAAGAAGCTATTATTTTTTACATTGTTTGATCTATAACTATTGGTTGATCTATTAATTAGTCATGATTAGTAAGTACTACTGTGTATCCAAGAACTCCTTTCCTGATCAATTAAGTGAGTTTTATATATAGACAGGGTTTCTTCTATGAGCCTTGAAATGTCAATACTTGCAATAAGAGATGTGAAGAGAAAAATTAATGAAGATAATTGGAGTGAACTGAGAAAAAGAAAAGAAAAACTCATGAAGAATGTCAACAGAAAATAGACAATAAGGACACCATATTCAAAGATTTGACAAATCAATAAGGGCAAGGAAAATGATAAGAAGCACAGTACTACCACTATGAAATGAGAATGTCAGAATAAGCTGCCTCTAAGCAATAGTATCTACAACAAAGATCACAAAACTCTAAGTAATTCTTCTTCATCTGGTTTTCCTACATCACACTCATGTAACAAGCAAGAAAGTGGGTGCCCTTATTATCCTTACGTGACTGAGAGACAAATTAATATATGCTTTTTAGGAATTTGTATGATATATATATATATATATATATATATATATATATATATATATATATGCCTTGTAAAATTAGGGAGACCATGACAGTGAAAACTGCCTCACTCTGGAGCACACATTCAAACTCTACAGTGAACATGTGAACTAGACAAAATTGAATTCTTGTTAGTAGGCAGCATAATCAGTGAAGGGCAAAGCTATGGTCCAAATCCACTTTCCTCTAAGTTTAAAAAGACTACAAGCTGTTAAATGGTCTTGTTAAATGGGTTTTGGAGGTTAGACCCAGGGACTTCTCTCTTTTGCTTTTCTGTATCTTCCATTCTCTCCTATATAGGAGTGAACAGACTTGAGAAAAATGGGACATAGACATAGTATAGGAAAGATCAAGAAAAAAGGACAGATTATTGAATATAGCCTTATACCTTTGTATACTGATACAAAATTAATATTATATTTGGCTAAATTGGTATTGATCATTGTATATTAATGCAAAATTAAGATTGTATAGGGCTACATCAGTATTGATCTTTGTATATTGATACAAAATTAAGATTATATTTGGCCACAATGGTATTGACCTTTGTACATTAATGTAAAATTAAGATTGTATTGGGCTACATCGGTATTGACCTTTGTATATTGATACAAAATTAAGATTATATTTGGCCACATTGGTATTGATCTTTGTATATTGATACAAAATTAAGGGTAACGCATCTTAAAGGTATTGTTCGTAGTAATACTTAAAAATGAAATGTCAAGTTTTGACCTCTCACTACCAATCGACATAAACTGTTTAGGATAATTAAGAAACGAAAACTAATAGTCATGAAAACGTGTCATTTTGTTAGTTACTATGACAGTCTATCACAGTTATTTTCTAAGCTACTCAGAAATCAAGTTGCTAAGAGACAAGCAATATTTGCTTATCTAAATATAAGAGATAGATAGGGCATCTTCAAAAACCTCAAGAGATCTGCAGAATATGGCACTCAAAGAAGTTTTTTAACTTAAGATTTTTTAATATCGAGACATGTCAGCTCCTGACAGCACCCCCTATTCTACTCCAAGTAGAAGATGAGCATCGAAGAATCTCCAGTGGGAGATGATTGAATTGGTAGTAAGCTATTCTCTTGGCAAGAAAAACCCCTTGCTTCAACTGTAGACAGACTTCTGTCCAAAAAGGACAAAACTTGGAAGCAGATAAGTCGACAGCCTAGCTCTGCCAAGACAGGGTAAGTAAGTCCTTCATAATTCTTGCTCTACAATCAATGTCTGTCAGAGAAATGGGGCCAAATGGCTGAAGATTGATGCTGTAATGTATGGAGAGAAAATGGGAACTGTCTAGGCAGCCACCGGTATGCCATTTTTTAGTTTTGGAAGCTGCAGGCCCTGCACTTCCTATATAATCAGATATATTTATCCCTCTCAGGTCTCTGAGGTGGTTGAAGAATAGATAGCTAGAGTCTCATAGTTAAATTTTGAGCTGTTTAGGAATCAAGAGGGTGTTCTGGATCTAAGAAGATATTTTTAAAATTATGAGGTGTGGGGTTAGATAAATTAGATTTAGAAAATATATAGGAGTTTCTGATACTGTCTCTTAATTCGGGGCCTGAAGAGCATTATCAGCACGAAGTCAGCAAAAACAGGAAAGATTCAATAGACTGAAAAACAGGAAAGACTCAATAGACTGAAAAACAAGGTTGAAGTCAGGAAAACAGGAAAGATTTAATGGACTTGAAGAAACAACGTATCTGGCCTGACATTGTTTTCAGCTGCTAAGTGGGCGGAGCCCAAATTAAGCTGAAAGAGTTCCTCCTATTTAAGGACAGGGCATGGAGCCCAGAAAAAAAAGAGGTACCTGATCCTAAAGAGCTCCAAGAGTCCTGCTGAAAAAAGGGCTGGCCATTGATGGCCAGCTCTCTCCCTGAAGCAGAAAGAAGCCGGTGAGCAAAGAAAGCCTGAGCAAGACACCAAAAGGCCAAGGACTGGACTCTGTGGCTCAGCTTTTGCCTGGAGGGGTTTGATCTGTCCGATCAGTGGCCTAGGGGAAACTGTGCCTGGCTTTAAGGACTGAGGCAGAGCAGCTGAGTTCTGGTTCAAAAGAAGTAAGTTGGCCTGCAGACGGCTGGGGTCTCCCACAGAGAAGAAAGCATGAAGCCTTATTTAAGGTGAGACTGCAATAACCAACTTACCCTGACGAACCTGCATCTGAGAGATCCAGAAAAAGGACTGCTAAGTGTGTTAAAGAATCTACAACAAAGACTGTGTTCCTGATGACTGAGGACCTGCCCCAGAGACTGTATCATTCTAAAAGGTTATGAAAGTAGTTGTTATAATTATCAATAGGTTTAGTGGATAGGTTAAAGGGGTTGTAGGAATTTATAAGATTAATAGTTAAGAAATTGTTGGTGTTTGTTATAAGTGAATTTAGTAATAAATAAATAAGTGATAAATAATAATTTAAAAGTTCGGTTACAATGAGGCAAGTTAGTATGAAAGCTGAGTTAGATATAGAACTTTAAACTCATGGAGATGGTTAGATAGTAGAATGTTAAA
>CAJQZJ010000592.1:4462058-4483325 GCA_907164525.1 Lophiomys imhausi
CATACCAGCAGAGCCACTACAAGGTAAGACTGGGGAATTCTCCCTGGGATATTCAGTATGGCAGCATCTGGCTGATCAGTAACAGTGGGATCTAGCTGGCAGGCACTGAGGTTCCCTGATCCCAAGCACACTGTAAGCAGGATACCGACCACAATTTGGAACTCCCCCCCCCCCCCCAACCTGACTACAGGTGGTCTGGTGGAAGCCTCTTTCAGGCACTTGGTTTGGGAACACTGCTATACAGGCAGGGACTCAGTGAGAGATGTCCATATTGGATCTCCCCTTCGGCCTGGCTACTAAGCTCCCCCTCCCCCAACACACACACACTGTACAGCAGGGCACAGAAACAGCAACAGCACTGGTTCACAGAGTTTCAAACTGAGAGACACAGACTGGCTCTAAGAATCATCTGAGAGTTGATTGGGAGGACCATAGCCACAGCCCTGACACCTTAGCTACAGGGAATCTGGTGGAAGTGAAAGGAATGGAAAAATTTTAAAACCCCCTTAGCAGGCCAGGCCATCCAGGCTCCAGGAACTAAGCTAACCATAAAAGAATGGAATCAGGAATAATGATCAGTGGAGTCATGAGCCTCAGGTCCCAGGAACTAGTTAATCATAAAACAGACGACTATCTTGTGCCCCGGGTTCCAGGAACTGGCTGACTACAAAGTAGATGGTAAAATAAGATTAGATTCTTCCTGAGAACAATGAGTAAAGGGTGTGTTTCCTGCTAACTACCTAAATAATGGATTGGTACTTTTCCACTTGTGAATTCCCCCACCCCCTTGAGTCGCCGATGCTTCTCTATAAGACCTTCGCCCTCAGTCAGCTGGGCTCGAACTCCTCTACCCCTGCATGGGATTCGAGTTGCGCCATCAGTGCACCTAACCCCCCCCCCAAATAAACCTCTTGTGATTGCATCAAGAAGGTCTCTTGTGAGTTTTTGGGTGGCAGTGATATCCTGAGTGTTGGGAAAGGGACTTCCCTCACCCGGGTCTTTCAGAAGCACCTGCATACACAGGCTGGCTGCTCCAGAGCACTGCAATTCAGGTAGGGAAAAGGCTGTGAGAGTCCATGAGTGAATTCTATACTGGAACTCTCTGCCTATGCTCACTTCAGCAGGGCCCTTAGTCTACAGCCTCAGTCTAGTACATTCAGATCTCTGCCCAGAGCAGGGAAATGGTCTTGGACTGGGGCTTGCTACCGGAGGGGGTGGGCAGCACAGGACCAACCATAGAGCTTCTGGCAGAGAGGCGACCTCCACCCCTCCCCCTCCCAGTCCAAGTACTGGAGACATTTTGTGAACTCACTGCCCATACCCATTTTGGGAGTAAGTGCTCTCAGTCTACTGCCTCAGGGTACAGCATCTAGATCTCTGTCTGCAGCAGTAAATCAGTTCTGAACTGTTGTGTGCAGCCTAATCAGGTGGATTGCTCTGACCCAAAGAACTTCTGACTAAGAGTCACATGGTGATCCTGAACCCCTATCCCCCACCCCCGGGGAAGAGCCTGGAAGGACCACAGCCACAGTCTTGATGCTCTTCCTACAGGGAAACACCCAGAAGCCACATAGGTGCAGGCTAGCTACACTGGAACACAGTGATTCTGGCGAGGAAAAGGCATCTGAGCATCTCCAAATCCAAACACTATGGACAGGGTGTGAATTCCTCATCAGATCTCCCTGACTGCACCTGCCTTGCCACTCAACTGAAAACCTAGGCTATATCACAGAGAGCTCTGACTCGGGAGCAGTGAAACAATCCCGGACCATTGCTCATTGCCTGGGTGATATGGGCTGTACCAGATCACCTGAAAACCCCCTGAGAGCAGCTTGGGAGGACCATGATCACGTTCCCAGCTCCAGCACCAGCCAACAGTCTGTGGCCTGACAACCTGCATCATCATCATTGTGAAGACCAGTTGGATCTCAAGAACCTGCAGGATCACATCCCAACACAACCTCTGACTGAGGGGTGAGCTCTGGGAGACACACTGAGAAACAACCTCCACACAAGGCCCCATCCAGCCTGTGGAGAGCTACAGATCACCAAGTTATACGGCCTCTACATCAAAACTCCCTTCTTGGCACCAAGCCCAGAAGGCACCAGGAACAAACAGCTAAAAACAACCAGATTGCTAAAGGCCAGCAAAAGAACAGAACTGACAAAAGTCAGGAAATATGACTCCAACAAAATGCAGCTGTGCTAGTACAAGCAAGCTTTGACCACTCCACCACAGCTGAAACACATGAAAATGATGGCAAAACTGTACTTTGGAAAGTGATAGAATCCTTATGAGAAGAAATTAAATCTCTGAAGGAATTCAAAGATTCCTCAATTTTACAAATGAAAAGCAATGGAGAATACCATTAGAGATCTCCAAGCAAAAGTGGCTCAACCTGAATGGGCAAGAGACAAGGCAATGAAAGATTCAAAAGATTTGAAAGATTTGCAGACAAGGACAAGCAAATTCGAACAGGAAATGTCGAAAACAAATAAAATTGTTTAAGATTTGAAAATGGAAGTGGAAGCAAAAAAAAAAAAAACAGAAACAGAGGTAATCCTAGAGGTGGAAAACCAAGGGAAGAGAACAGGAACTACAGACATGAGTATCAAAAATAGTATACAAGACATAGAAGACAGGATCTCAGGCATGGAAGATTCCATGGAAGAAATCAGTACAACAACAAATGAAAATGATAAATCTAAAAAAGTTCTTACCCACAACATCCAAGAAATGAAGGACTCAATGAAAAGACAGAACCTAAGAATTATAGGCAGAGAAGAAAGACATCACTCCCAACTCCAAGATCCAGAAGACATCTTCAACAAAACCATAGAAGAAAACTTCCCAAACCTAAAGAAAGAGATGCCAATAAAATTCCAAGAGGCATATAGAACACCAAACAGATTAGATCAGAAAAGAAACTCCTCTTGCCACATAATAATTGAAACTCCAAATGTACAGAACAAAGAAAGAATATTAAAAGCTGTAAGAGAAAAAGTCAAGTAACATATAATGGCAGACCCATCAGAATTACACCTGACTTCTCCTCAGAAACTTTAAAAGCCAGAAGGGCCTGGGCAGATGTCCTACAAGCCCTGAGAAAACATAGGTGCCCAGCCAGACTACTATACCCAGTAAAACTCTCTATCAACATAGATGGAGAAAACAAGATATTCCATGACAAGATCAAATTTAAACAGTATCTACCCATATATACAGCCTGACTGAAGGTCCTAGAAGGAAAATTCCAACCCAATGAAGATAACTACACCCAAGGAAACAGAGGAAGCAACAAATCCCACTGCAGGTAAACCAAAAGAAACACACAACTACCACCTACATCAAAATAGCAGGAAATAACAAACTTTGGTCATTAATATCCATCAACATCAATGGACTCAAATCCCCAGTAAAAAGACGCAGGCTCACAGAATGGATCCATAAACAAGACCCAACATTGGCTGCATACAAGAATTGCATCTCACTAACAAAGATAGATGGTACCTCAGAGTGAAGAGTCTGGAAAAGGTTTTCCAAGCAAATGGGCCCAGGAAGCAAGCTGGAGTAGTCATTTTAATATCAAATAAAATAGACTTTCAACTGAAGTTAATCAAAAAAGATAGGGAAAGGCACTACATACTGGTTAAAGGAAAAATTCATCAAGATGACATCTCAATACTGAATATCTATGACCCTAATACAAGGGCACCCACATTTGTAAAGAAACTCTTCTAAAGCTTAAAACTTACATTGATCCCCACACATTAGAAGTAGGAGACTTAAACACCCCACTCACAACAATGGACAGGTCATTGAGACAGAAACCAAACATGGAAATAATGAAGCTAAAAGAAGTCATGAAACAAATGAACCTCACAGATATCTACAGAACGTTTCACCCAAACATAAAAGGATACACCTTCTTTTAAGCACCACATGGGATCTCTTCCAAAATTGAACAGATAGATGGACACAAAGCAAGCCTCAATAGATACAAGAAAATTAAAATAGCCCCTTGCATCTTATCAGACCACCATGGGATAGAGCTGAACTTCAACAAACAACAGAAATAACAGAAAACATACACATTCATGGAAACTGAACAAATCTCTACTGAACGACCACTGGGTCAGGGAAGAAATAAAGAAGGAAATCAAAGGCTTCTTAAAATCAAATGACAATGAAGGTACAAAATACCCAAACCTATGGGACACATGAAAGCAGTGCTATGAGGAAAGTTCATATCACTAAATGCCATCAAAAAGAAAATCATGACAACTCATATTAGTGAATTAACAGCAGAACTGGAAGAACTGGAAAAAAAAAAGAAGCAAACACTCCCAAGAGGAGCAGAAGGCAGGAAATCATCAAACTTAGGGTTCAAATCAACATCTTAGAAACAAAAAGAACAATGCAAAGAATCAATCAAAGCAAGAGTTGGTTCTTTGAGAAAATCAACAAAATAGACAGACCCTTAGCCAAATTAACTAAAAGGCAGAGGGAAAAAACCCAAATCAACAAAATCAGAAGTGAAAAGAGAGAAATAACAACAGACCTTAAGGAAATCTAGAGAATCTTTAGGTCTTACTTTAAAAATTTGTATTCCACCAAATTTGGAAACCTAAGTGAAATGGACAATATTCTTGATAGATTCCACCTACCAAAGTTAAATCAACATCAGGTTAACAGATTAAACAGCCGAGTAGCCCTAAGGAAAATAGAAATAATCATTTAAAAAAAATATCCCAGTCAAAAAAAGCCCAGGGCCAGATGGTTTAGGCACAGAATTCTACCAGACCTTCAAGGAAGAGCTAATACCAATACTCTTCAAACTGTTCTACAAAATAGAAACAGAAGGAACACTGCCAAACTCATTCTATGAGGCCACAGTCACCCTAATTCCTATACCACACAAAGACCCAACATAGAAAGAGAACTTCAGACCAATTTCCCTCACAAACATAGATGCAAAAATACTTAATAAAATACTAGCAAACCGAATTCAAGAACACATCAAAAGTATCATACACCATGACCAAGTAGACTTCATCCCAGGAAAACATGGATGGTTGAACACACAAAAATCCATCAATGTAATTCTCTATATAAACAACCTGAAAGAAAAACACTACATGATCATCTCCTTAGATGTTGGAAACACATTTGACAAAATCCAACACCACTTCATGCTAATAATCCTGGAGAGAATGGCATACAAGGACCATACCTAGAAATAATAAGGCGATATTCAGCAAGCCATTAACCAGCATCAAATTAAATGGAGAGAAACTTAAAGCATTTCCTCTAAACTCAGGGACAAGGCAAGGATGCCCAGTTTCGCCATATCTCTTCAACACAGTACTTGCAGTTCTTGCTAGAGCAATAAGACAACTAAAGGAAATCAAGGGCATACAAATGCATATTACTGATAGGATGTACGATTATAACTTTCTTATTGCACACATACTCAATGCAACTATGTACTATAAATATTTTATCATGTAAATATTATCAGGTAAATATTTTTAGTTAAAAAGTGAAACTCACCTTACAGTAGCTACTTTTTCTCATAGAACATCAGATTTCTGGGGAAAAAAGTCTCACCTTGAAAATTTTGTATTTACTGATTACTCAAATTTTACCTACATGATGCTAAAAGTTTGTGGTTGGGTTCACCTAATTATTTTTGTTCTGATAATTTTGAAACTTATATCATGGTATATTCTTATTTTATCTCATAAAGTTATAAATTTTGAAGAGAAATCATATGTACAGGGTGCATTCATCAGTTTTCTGTTATTCACACTGTTGAGAACAACTTTCTGTAAGCTATCAGTTATAACATTAAAGGAAATATATGAATTCAGTATTTATTTACATGTGACTTTTATTCAGTATTTTCCCATTCTTGGATCCTTATAGTGAACTCTCCCTAGATATCCAAATATAGATAAACATGGAAAATGGGATAATAAAAAGATAAGGCACAGTGAATGGACAGCAGGATGTCTTCATGAAAAATAGTTTTTCAGACTACTGGGATACCTCATCTGGTGAAGCCACCAGGCCTAATGACCTGAGTTAGATATTTGGGATCTCATGATGGAAATGAAAACCACAAGTTATCCAGAGAAAAGCATGATTTAGAGTTGATGAATAGTAAGTAATATTAAAGATGTAAATGAGGCAGAACTATTCGAAGCAGGATGATGATGATGATGATTATAACAAGACTTGGATAACTCTGGGAAAGAGCATTGCAACAAAATCTGATGTTAGGTAATATTGGAAAGATAAGTTAAATTGGCTATTGAAAATCATAAAGAATAGAATAATTAAGACTGGGGCGAGGGACTGTTATGTAGGGACACTCCACTTCAGAGGAGTGTGGGATGGAAGGGTTAGGGGGTAGAGGATGGGAGGGCGTGGCTGGGAAGGGGGGAAAGAGGACAATATGATGGAGATGTAACCTGAAGCAACAAATAAATAAATTTATTTATAAAAAAAAAGAAAAGAAAAAAGAAAAAATGATAGGGATCAAGAAATCCAAATCCTAGAAAGAGATTTGATTTAGTTGGCAGAATGCTTGCCCAGCTTACATGAAGGCATGTTACTAGAAATGCATAAACTGGATATGTTGTTACAAACTTACAGCACAAGCACCTGCAAGGTCAAGGCTGGAGGGTCAAGAGTTCCAAATTACCATGCTACATAGCGTGTGGGAGATGAGACTAGGCTACATGAGGCACTGCTCAGTCCCTGAATCCTCCTCACAAAAATAAAAAACAAGAAAAGAAAAAGAAAAGCAAGAAAAAGAGAAGCAAGAAAGAAGGAAGATGCAATGTAATGGTGATAATTTATTCTGATCTAATTTATATACATCAAAATTGTAAAATTAAAAGCCACACTAACTTTTTGTGTTATTTACTCACTTATTTGTTTTACATCCCAATCTCAGCCCCCTTCCTCCTCTCCCCTTCTTCGCACACTCTCTACTCTTTCCCTCCTCAATCTCTCCTCAGAAAATGGGATTCCTCCCTAACAACACACCCCCAGCTCCTCACAACACAACTCTTCAGGTCTAAGAGTATACTCTTCCACTGAGGTCAGCCAGCATCGCCTAGCTACAGTAAGATGATACTTAAACAGGCGTTAGAGTCCATGTCAGTGAGAGTCTCTGCTCCACTTGCTAGGGGATTGGTATGAAGACAAAGCTGTGTATCAGCTACCTATATGTAGGGGGCCTAGGTCCAGTCCATACATGTTCTTTGAATGGTGCTTCAGTCTCTATAAGCCCCCTTGGGCCTAGACTAGTTGATTCTGTGAGGCTTCTGAAGTTCTTGTCCCCTACTGATCCCTTTATGCTTTCTTCCTTTCTGAGTGGAAGATTCATATTTTATTTTTAGTGAAAAACAAGAATAACTGAATACTCATGCTAAAGCGATATTTATTAATGCTCTATCATCTTATAATGCTGGAGGTTATTGAGGTCTCTGTAGAAACACTTCTATTTCTTCCTCAGGTCAATATTGGAAAGAAATAAAATTTATTTTTATATAAAAATCATATAAGCTATTTCATAGACCCTTGACAGTTGTCACTCATCAGGGGAAAAAGGCATTTAACAGACAATTTCAAGCAAATAGTTAAATTGTACCTAAAGATAGCACTGTGAAAGGCTTTTGAGGATATTGCATAGAATATCAGGAATAGCATCTTATTGTTTTGACCCTGGATTAATAACAGTTAATAGCAGGAGCATAGTAATCTCCTTATGTTTATTATTATTATTATTATTATTATTATTATTATTAGTAGTAGTAGTAGTAGTAGTAATATTTTATCTAACCAATGTGTTTCAAAATACTGTAAGAGCATGTACAGAGTATAGAATCAAGGGGATATTGTTCAATTTACCTATTGATGATTATTTAAATTCACCTTTTTTATGTGTGTTTTTAAATTGCCATTTCTGATGTTGGAGTAGTAAAAATTGTATTGTATTCACATTATTTGCTTACAAATAATTAATTGAAAACTAAGTACTGAGTTTTGCTACTGACTTCTTTAATTTAAATCAAATTTAATGTAAATGTTTATATAGATTACTCATGGTGTTATGATGAGCCAAAACCATAAACAATTTTCTTGAAAATTTAGAGATGAAGTTTTCCTTTACTAATTATACTAAATAAGCTTATTATATGATGGGGAAATGAGAAAAAATGAAGATATATGATATAGTTTTATTAGGACTTAGTTATTTGAGCTGGCAAAACTTAATTCAGAATGGCAAATATTGAAGTACACATACTCTAGTTTGCATCAACTGGCAATTTGACCTAGCCCAGTGTCACCTGAAAAGAGAACGACAATTGAGTACTTATATTCATCAGCTGCACTCTGGTCATGTCTATGAGTGAATGACTTGATTTTTTTTTTTTTTTATGGTAGGGCCCAGTTGAATATGAGTGACACCTTTCCCTAGGCAGGTTGTCCTGGGTATTAAAGACAGATAAACATGATCCAGCACATAATCAAGCAAGAAGTCCTTGCCCACGATTTCTACACCAGTCCCTGCTTATATTTCTGGCCTGACTTCCCTCAGTGATGAACAGTGATTTGAAAATATTGGGCAAATAAACCATTCCCGTACTTGTAAATAGCATTTTGTCACAGGAGTAACAACAAAGGCAACAAAAACACTAGAAAAACATGTGGAAATACATGAAACAGGATTTCAAAAGTTCACAAAGACTTCAAAGAAAATATTTGCGCCTACTCATACAGTATGATAGCTGACTTCATAAACTTTAATTTAATTAAATGTTTTAAAGTGAATAATGTTTCATATTCTTACATGTGTATTTTTGGGAGAAGAATGTTAATCATGGCATTTTACTTCTATTAGCTTCTTGCCAGTCTTTAAGCTATCTTAAAACCCAGCAATAGTATATTACAGAAAAATTATTAATTATGTACTTTGTTTTATCTTATGTGTTATGAAAATCAAACATATTAGGTATAATTACTTGTAAGAGATTTCTTTTTATTTATGTGTATATGTATGTGTTCTTGGTATAGATATCCATGGAGACCAGAGGAGGGTGTCAAGTCCCCAGTGCTAGAGTCACATGTGGCTATGTCCCTACTGACATGAGCACTGGGAGCTCAGGTCCCCTGGAAGAACAGTAAGTACTCCTAATTGCTGAGACATCTCTTCAATTCATTATACTGATTTTGTCTATTTTAGGGAAAATGTTATAAGAAGAAAACACTCTTCTCATTTATAATAAGCAACAGAACCTCAAGACAAGCCACATGTCTTTCTTTGCAAAAGTGACAAAATATGTGTTAATATAATATATGAATGCTAAGTATATTCAATTTTAAAAATGAACATACTCAGTAACTCTAAGGTTACCTTAGCAAATCAAACAAACATATTGTACAAATCCTTACCTTAATGGGAAAAGAGGAAAATTTATCTGGACAAGTGTATTTTACTGTGGCAGAAAATTACAGAAAGGATCTGATTGAACTAGTCATTTTTTAGAGAAAGTGTTCTGGCAGCTTATGAGGAGGATTAAAGGCTTTCCAATTTGTAACCCCCAGAATTTACTTTATAAATTACTCTTCAATATTAAAACTACTAGTGGGACAAATTATAATGTTAACATTTTCTTTTTTTTAATTTAATTTATTTTATTTTCCTTAATGTTCTGTCTCCGTGTATGTCTGTGTGAGGATGCCATATCCCCTGGAAATGGAATTACAGACAGTTGTGAACTGCTATGTGGGTGCTAGGATTTGAACCCTTTGGAAAAGCAGCTAGTAATCTTAAGAGCTGAACCCTCTCTCCAGCCCCATGTTAACACTCTCTACAATTAACTTTAGTGTGTATCTTCTTTCTTGGAATATAAGTCATAGTTTAACATTGACATGACAAAAAAAAAACAAAAAAAAAACAAAAAAAGAAACCTAGCAACATTTTCAGTTTAATTAGTATTTATCAGAGAAGCAAAAACAAAACAAAACAAACAAACAAAAAGAACAACTCACAAAGTTGCTTACATTTCTACATAAATATATATAAATTGGAATGTACTTTATATTATCTTGCTGGAAGATTTACATTTTTCTAGTTATCACAGTGAGAAAATACAGGTTCATATAAATGACATGTTTTTCTCAACATAGAAGTCAATGGAGACTGAATTGAAGATTTACTTTGGAGTGCACAGTGCTGCTCTCTTCACTGACTGAATCTGGTAGTTAGCAGATGGTAAAGTGCTGAAACAGCAATCCATCACTCCACCCAACTGCCAAACTCAGTTTGATCTCAGAAACTGAATGTGGAAAGGTTTTGAATGACTTGGAGAATTTTTAAGCTGCCATATCTTGTGCAGGAAGGAATAGTAATAATTTGTAGAACTCTATTATTATTCATAAAAACACTTCTTTTATACAAAATATTAGGCAGTTAGTAACAAATTGCTTTTTATAAAAACAGTCTTGAAGTACCCTGTTACATATACTCAGAAATACCACATTACAGATCATTTTGTCATGGCAAATAATAGCAAATAGAATCCTTATTTTAAAACCTGAGCTACAAATATTTTGGTGGAATTTTATAGAAATAGACAATATAAAAGCAGAATGATGCATAATATATATACATACATATATGCACTATAATCGTATGGTAAGTTTTATTCTGATATTTTCTTTAATTTAAGAAAATTGATTTACTATTTTTTAAATTTTGAAACAAGATATCCCTAGAAAGCTCAGTTAGTCTTGAGTTTGTAATTTGTCTACCTCAAATCCTGAGTGCTGAAATGACAGACATATGCAAAAATGTCTGACTTTGAGGCTTTTCTCAATTCTATGCCTAAACTTCCTAAAATTACTATGTCTAAAATTACTCACTCTTGGATTCAATTTGTAAGTATTTTATTAATTATTTTTTGTCTATGTTCATGAGGGAAATTGGTCTGAAATTCTCTTTCTTTGTTGAGTTTTTGTGTGGTACAGGAATCAGGGTGACTCTGGCCTCATAGAATGAGTTTGGCAGTGTTCCTTCTGATTCCATTTTGTGGAATAGTTTAAAGAGTATTGGTATTAGCTCTTCTTTGAAGGTCTGGTAGAATTCTATGCTGAATCCAAGAACACACCAAAAGTATCATACACGATGATCAAGTAGGCTTCATCCCAGGAATGGAGGCATGGCTCAACATATGAAAATCCATCAATGTAATTCACCATATAAACAAGCTGAAAGAAAAACACACATGGTCTTCTCCCTAGATGCTGAAAAAGCATGTGACAAAATCCAACACCCCTTCATGCTAAAAGTCCAGGAGAGAACTGAGATAAAATGCAATACCTACAAATAATAAAGATGATATACAGCAAGCCAGTAGCCAACATCAAATTAAATGGAGAGAAAATTAAAGCATTTCCTCTAAACTCAGGGACAAGGCAAGGATCCCCATTTTCACCATATCTCTTCAACATAGCACTTGAAGTACTTGCTAGAGCAATAAGACAGCTAAAGGAGATCAAGGGTATACAAATTGGAAAGGAAGTAAAATTATCCCTGTTTGCAGAAAATATGATAGTATACATATTTATTATTTCTGACCCCAGAAATTCCACCAGAAACTCCTACAACTGATAAACACCTTCAGCAAGGTGACTGGCTACAAAATTAATTCAAAAATCAGAAGCCCTTCTTTAGACAAAAGGTAAATGGGCTGAGAAAGAAATTAGGGAAACAACATCCTTCACAATAACCACAAACAATATAAAATACCTGTGGCTAATTCTAACCAAGCAAGTGCAAGACATCTATGACTAGAACCTCAAGTCCTTGAAGAAAGAAATTGAAGAAGACATCAGGAGATGGAAAGATCTCCCATTCTCATGTATAGGTAAGATCAACATAATAAAAATGGCCACCCTACCAAAAGCAATACACAGATTAGATGCAATGCCTATGAAAATACCACCACAATTCTTTATAAAATTTGAAAAAAAAAGCAACTCTCAACTTCATATAGATTAAAAAAACACCCAGAATAGCTAAATCAATCCTGTATAATAAAAAAACATCTGGAGGTATCATCATCCCTTATTTCAAACTATACTACAGAACAATATTAATAAAAACAGCATGGTACTGGTATAGAAACAGACCAGTGGATCAATGGAATTGAGTTGAAGACACAGAAATGAACCCACATGCCTATGATCACTTAATTTTTGACAAAGGAGACAAAACTGTACAATGGAAAAAGGACAGCATCTTCAACAAATGGTGCTGGTCTAACTGGATATCAACATGTAAAAGAATGAAATTAGACCCATCCTTATCACCTTGCACAAAACATAAGTCCAAGTGGATCAAAGACCTTAACATAAAGCCTGACACACTAAATCTAATAGAAGAGAAAGTGGGGAAAAGCCTGGAACTCATTGGCACAGGTGACAACTTCTTGAATAGAACACCAATAGCTCAAGCTCTAAGACCAACAATCAATAAATGGGACCTCATGAAACTGAAAATCTTCTGAGCAGCAAAAGACACTGTCTCTAGAACAAAATAGCAACCTACAGATTGGGAAAAGATCGTTACCAACTCCACTTCTGACAGAGGGCTAATATCCAAAATTTATAAAGAACTCAAGAAATTAAACACCAAGAAAAGAAATAAGCCAATCAAAAAAATGGGAAACAGAGTTAACTGAGAATTCACAAAGGGAGAATATCTAATGGCACTGAGATATTTGAAGAAATGCTCAATGTCCTTAATCATCAGAGAAATGAAACTCAAGACGACTCTGAAATTCAATCTCACACCTGTCAGAATTGCTAAGGTTAAAAATTCAAATGACAGCACATGCTGGAAAGGTTGTGGAGAAAGGGGAACACTCCTCTATTGCTGGTGGGAGTGCACACTTGTACAACCACTATGGAAATCAGCCTGGCGATATACTTGGAATAGCCCTACCTCAAGACCCATCCTTACCACTTCTGGGTATCCACCCAAACGATTCCTCACCAAACCACAATGACATATCCTCATCTATGTTCATAGCAGCCTTATTTTTAATAGCTAGAAACTGGAAACAACCCAGATGTCCCTCAACTGAGGAATGGATAAAATTTGTGGTACATTTACACCATGAAATACTACTCAGCTATCAAAAACAAGGAAATCTTGCAATTCGCAGCCAAATGGATGGAACTAGAAAAGCTCATCCTGAGTCAGCTAACCCAGACTCAGAAATATCCACATGGCATCTACTCACTTATAATTGGATTTTAGCCATATAGTACAGGGTAACTATCCTACAACCACCACACAAAAGAGATCAGGAACATAGACTCTGTTACCTATTAATGGGACAATTTTCCCTATGGGTGCTACCATGGAAGCCCCAAGGCAAGAGGAAGCTCTTAGCCCTCATATGACTGTAGAACTGAGCAGGGCTGATATGTAGGGACACTCCATATTGGAGGAGTGGGATGGGTGGGAGAGGGAGGGGAGAGTAGGAGGATGGAACTGGGAGGGGTGGAAAGAGGACACTATGATGGAGTTGTAACTTCATCTAATAAATAAACATTATAATAAAATAAAATAAAATTACTCACTCTTCTTATTCCTCTGTTATTTTATCTTTAATATTCATTTTAATTAAGATATGTTACTGTTGTGTGTTTTATTGTTTGTATTTTTGCTCATATAGTTATTTTTCAAGGGCAAATAACCTTCAAAATGGTAGACAGTCTTTCAATTTATTTCTCTATAGTATGAGCACTGAAAACTGAACAAGCATTAGTACCCATAGACTATTGAATGACTGTATATCTATATATACATATACGTATATATAAATGTATATATGAACATAAATATTTATATATATTTAGCTAAATTCACATAGCATAATACTACCTTGTTAATATTTATGGTTGTACCTATATAAAAATATTGTTTTCATCCTTAATGAGAAGCCTCTCTTTGTAGTGATTGACAGTAAATGCAGACTGAAATTCAAGATATTTTTCTCCACATCTATACCCCCAAGTATGTATGTATTTATATATTTTATTAGTAGAAGTAATTAATTATATAGCTGTGGATAAACAATCCTAAGAATGTCTTTACTGTTTAGTTGATTTTTATATTTCCAAAGTTATACTTTAGTTCATATATTGAAACAACTTTTAAATTAGCCTGCTATTTCTGACCTGAAGTGAGAAGAATATACACAGAAGTGGACTTGTTTACATAGTGCTATTTTGAAGTCATGGAAATTAGTTAGCATGGGGTCTGTGAGCTCAGAATTTGCAATCTCAATGAAAAACAGATGTTGTATAATTCATCTGGTTAAGCCTGACAACACTGGTACCTAGTATTTGTCCCTGAGCTGGAACAGTTATTGTGTCTGCTGGACAGTAGACTCTGGGATATTGCCATGGCACCTTAACTGTGTGTATATATATATTTTTAATTACTGAACATAGACTTAGCTAAATGGAAACATTAACACAAATGACCATGTTAACATAATTTTAATGTTAAACTACATGATAGCTCTGCTGCTCACATTAACCATCAAACTCGAACAAGTTAGCATAATATTAAGGAAGAAAAAAGAATGCAGGGCACATAGCAATTATTCTATGCAGAAGATCAAAAGGTTACAAAATATAAACAAGTTTCAAAAGAGCTTTGTCTTTTTGGAAAGAAAAGACCTGGTTTTGGTTGAATTGGAGGGTGGAAATAGACAATCTTTCCACAACAAGGGAATAGATGTTGCCTGGTAGAATTAGAAATACCTATTAATGATCATATTTATGTGCTTTCAAAAGTTTATGGGGAAGGGAATAAAGACACCTGGGGATGTGTCTTCAAATGGTAGCTCCTGTCTTCCTTAAGAGTAAAAGTTGTAGCATCACATGGAGTAGAGATAGCTTCTGAGTAAATGTGAATTAGCAAATTTTCCATTAGAGAAGAGAAGAGGACAACCCAAGCACTGAGGTAGCCTGTTATGTTATGTTTATTTTTGGTTATTAGTCTTTATTATTTTTTATTTTAGAATAATTTTATATTCACATATTGTATTGAGATCATAGGTAACCTGTAAACACATTTTGACATCCTACTATAATAGTTTCCAACTAATTGCTATCACCATTATATGAACTCAAATACAATAATGACTCTGTTTCCTTGCTCCAAGAACCCATGTTATATCTATTTCATGTCTCTTTTGATGCTCTAAACATACCCAGTGTCTCAGACTTCCCTTACTTTTTTATACTCTAAATCATTCCCTGTTCTGCACCTAGTGATATCTACCTCTGAACACTAACAGTCTTGAACACAGCTGTTCTTTATTTATTAGATCTATCATTTAAATATTTACATAATGGCCCACAAATAAAATTATATAATACTCATTTTGGCTTATTTCCTTTAATAATATGCATTGAAGATACAAATGTATCTGGGTTTGATTTATAGCTCACTTATTTTAATATAACTAAATAATATTCCAATGTACATCTTTGGTGAATGTTGTATACATGTGTGCATTGTGTGTGTGTGTGTGTGTGTGTGTGTGTGTGTGTGTGTTTGATCTTCCATGTGTATAAAAGTTGACCCAGAGGTTAGTATTGAGTGTCCTCCTGTATCATATCTCACTGAACTTTCAATAATCCAGTTCCACAGACCCAAAACTACAGGATCTCTATGACACAGCGTAACAAGAGGATATGTGAGAGGAGAAGTCCCAGTGAGGTTCCATTATTGACAAAGTAGAAGCCAGAAGCCTCATACCATGCCACAAAGGGGATTATGGTAAGAGTTTTATTTATTTAAAAAAAAAGAGTAATGGGAATGTATTTGTTTACTCCCAGGTGTGGGACTGCTTGAGTTAGTCCACAGGTGTAATGAATATGTGCCTCATGTTCTAGCAAGGACTTGACTTAGCCAGCTGGAGGATATTTAACTCTGAGGACTGGAGAAAGTGATAAAAAAAACCAGAGCCCCCAGGAAAAGGGAGGTGTGCTCTGAAGAAGGAAGAGATTGCTGCTCCCAACAACTCCTGCTGGTTAATCCTGCTACTATCTTTCCTGGTTTGCTGGTTTGAGTGCTGGATATCCTGACAACTGAGTTTGCTATTGCCCCTAAAAAGAATCCAAAGAACTTAAACAGCAGGAAGTAGCTCAAAGAGACCTATGTCTATCCCTTAACCCTCTAACCTTCTTTCTGTCCTACCTAGGGTTGGGGGATTGGAAGCAACAAGGACTGAAAGGGAGGTAGAAGTATTAAGTGTGGTAAAGTTAATTAGAGTATAAAATAATAATAAGGCCACATTCAACAATAGAATATTGTGGGACACAATGAGACACACTGAAGCTTCCAAAATGAGATGTTTTTTTTTTTCTGTTGGTAGAGGTTGCAAGAATGGAGAGTGGGTCTGAGGGTAGGTGGGAGATGGATGGGAATAGGGTGCATGATGTGAAATTCATAAAATAAAAAAATGAAAAAAATTAAAGAGTAATCCAAATGAATATGTTGACTGACTGATCAAGGAGTCCTGGGTATCCTTTACCAATCTCTCAGCTTTAGTATTACAGGTATATACCAACATGTCCAGAGCTTTACATGGGTGTTTGGGACCTGACTTTTAATATATACCCATGTATAAATCATGACTCCCCTCCTCATAAATAAGCTTATTCTCCTGTTACTAATAATCTTTTCTCCAGTTACAAAATCTTTTTAAAATTCTTTTTATTGATTCTTTCAGAATTTCATATCATGCCATCAAAATACCACTCATTTACCTGTCCATTTGTATCTGCCCTCTACCCTTATAATCTCCACTTCAAAACAACAACAAACTCTCATTGCGAAAGCTGCAATTTGTCACAGTGTGTCACACAGTATACACTTTTCCATATGTATTTCCTTACAAATATTCATTGCAATGTGTCATTGGTCTGGTTCAAGGTCTACTGCAGCATCAATACTGAATCCTCACTTGGACTACTCGAATATCCTGTTGTTTTCCTGTGTCATGGAGATCCTGTAGCTTTGGATCTGCAGAACTAGCCTCTTCATGTGTTTCAGGAGTTCACAGATGGGGCAGATGTTTGGGTGGGCCAACTCAAAGCCCTGGCTCTTTGCCCAGGTTGTCAGTGAGTTGATCAGCCCTCCAGCTCTCCCAAACCCACATCACTAGGAAGAGTTTTCTAGCACTGACCCAGCTAGCTCACTCAATGTTGCCTCCTGCAAGGGGTGGGGCCAGCTCTCCTGCTTTCATGAACTTGGCTAGCTCACTGCTGCCCCTGAAACCATAGCCAATTCTCCTGTACTACCCAGGTAGGTGCAGGGCCTGCTTGGTCATTCGCATGACCTCAGAACCCAGCTCTCCCGCTCTTAGGGTCTCAGAGCCAGTTCTCTTGCCTGACACAGATGGCAAGGTTTTGTGGTGAGAGGGTTATCTCATTGGCATCCAGGCCTGTTGCAGATATTTGATCACATTGTAAACCACAAGACTGTAAACTGTAAAAACCTGTTTCTAATTGTGGGACAGCTCTGTCTTTAATCCTAGAGCGTTCTGTTTACTGTAAACAAGTGGTTCAGCCCTAGCACACACCTTTAATCCAAGAAATTTCTGTACAAAGGATTAAAAACAGTTAACCATAGGCCAAAATACAAAGCAAGAAACCAACTGACCATGTTTAAACAGAAAGGAGGCATATTGAGCTGAGAGGTACTTAAGACAGCCTGGAGAAGGAGCTTTATTTGGCCCTGAGATTTTTTCCTCTAGGGTTTTCAGCTGAATAGGAACATCAGCTGGGTGAATTTTCTGCCTCTCTGAACCATCAGGCTTTCATCTCAGCATCTGGCTCCTAAGTCTTCATTGGTAAAATCAAATGACTGGGATAAATTAGTCTTGTAAAAACAAACAAACAAACAAACAAACAAACAAACAAACAAACACAAGTCACCTTACCACAGATGAGGGGCAGAACCAACTCTCCCATGCTCACATCATCTGGCAGGCTCAGGGGTGCCACTGCCTCCAGGGTGAGCTCTACTATGCTGCCCAAGTGCTCAGTTAAAACATTCTTAATTTAACTCCTTCATTCCTTTTCCCTGTTGATGATTTTCTTTAAGGAAAACAGTCTGAAAGAGGTCAAACATCCTTTCCTTAGACATGACCTTGATACACATATTGAAAAGAGCAGCACTAGAGTTTTCTCTGTGCCTAGGTCAGATCTTGGATATCTCAGATCTTCACTATGAGAACATGGTTGGGCCCCAATAAAGAATCTGAACACGGCTTTTGCTTTCTTAATTATATATGGGACTTCTTATTCTTGTGCTATTCATACTCAGCCTCCAGCAACTTATCATTAATATTTAAACATTGATTCCGGTGTCTTATGTTGCTAGTAAGAAATTCTTGGGAGCTCTGGATGTTGAGATTTCTGCCTCTGTAAATGGCTGAGGCATTTTAGCCTGAAGCTTCACTTCTCTGACATGTCCAAGAAACAATATTGATTTTCGGTTTGTATAAAATTTTCTTTATACAGTAGAGATGCCGAGCAATTCTAAACCCAAAATTCCTCCTGACTTCATTTTGGGGAAAGTATGTGTACAGACTTGAACTTATAAAACCAATGCTTAAAAAAAAAAAAAAAAAAGCAATGACCTCTCAGGACTTTAAATTTCATTACTCATGACTGCTACCTACCACAGCGGTGTTATCAGTGGCAGCTCCAGTGGCAGCTAAATACTCATGCTGAGTATAATATTGAGCATTGTCAGCAAAGAACAACAGGGCCACAGTGGGATTAGAAAGCAGTATGAGAAATTCAGTAACAGGCAGCACAGTTCTGATAATCAGTTGATTAAAAAAAACTTAAAGAAGTAGTTATTAATAGTTTTTCAGTGTGAATGTGTGTGTGTTGCATCCTTGTAAGTATGTGTGTGTATACAGGGACCAAAGAAGGACATTGGTGACTTCCTATATTGCTACCCTCTTTATGCTTTTTGGGGGTCTCTCAGAAAACTAGAAGCTTGCTATTTTAACTAGGAAGACTGGGTGGGAAATGGCTTCTCAGGAATAACCTGTCTCTGCTCTCATAACTGAGGTTATAGGCATGTATACATATGCCCAACTCTTTAGTGGGTGCTAAAAATTTAATTTCTACAAATGCTTATCCTCTAAGCTATCTCTTGTCCCATAAAATACTAATTTTCAAATAATTAAATCATGTCCAATTTAAGTCTCTCTTCTGAAAATTTTAAGGTAAATATAGATTATATATATTATATTATATATTAAACTATGTCATAATATGTGCCCATTATAGCATTTTCTCATTTCAAAGCATATTTCAAAATATCAAAAATAGCTCATTAATTTGTTGATAGTATTAACATCATGACCTCTGTATGGAAACCACTGAAAGTGTCTATGTTTTTACTTTTATAGGTTTTTTTGGTGGAATGTAAACTGTATTAAGTCAGGAGTATAGATATTTTGTACTTAAAACTTAACATATTCTCCTCTGTACTGCTTAAAACTCTGTTTGTGGAGGTCCAATTTAATTTTAATTTTAATATTTTTGCAATTTTATATTTAAAGGTTTATTAATTTAAATTTGTCAATTCAATGATTACTCTTTTCAAAAGTAGCACCTCCAATAATAATCCACTATACTCCATTTAGCCAACTTTTCCTCAGATAAGCTAAAAGAAATATTATTTCAGCAAGGTATTTTTAAGTGAATCTTTGGGGAAAATGTATTTTGAAAATCCTTTAGAAAATTAATCTGTTTATTTTTCCAACAAAAGAAATAATTTTACTGAGTAGGAAATAATAAAAATACGGACATAATTAATTAGCATACATAAACTCTAAATAGATATGTTATGATTTTCTGCATTGTGAATGAAAATAAGGGAAGCAAATACTTAAGATTGACTGGATATGATATCTAAAGTTTTGGAACTGTTAAAATAAATTAATTTCACAGTATTACATAGTTTTTCAGAGAAGAATTAACTAGATGATGACCATGTCATGGCTTAGCCATTCACCAAACCTTTTCTTTAGAGTTAAATTGCTATTACATTGTTTTCTAAACAATATCAGTTTTCCCACCAAAAAAGTTATAATAACCTCAGATAAAAATATCGCCCTTTGTTAGACACTGTTCAAACTGTATCTTTTCCATAAATATTTCTCAATGATCCCATAGAATGTTTACATGATTTTGGGTGAATTTTGTTAACTATCCGGCCACTAGAATATACTATTTTGCACTTGAACTCAAGAGATCTGCTTGCCTTTGCCTCCCAAGTGCTAGGATTAAAGGTATGCTCCACCATGCCTCGCAAGAAAGATTTTTATACTGTCATAGAAGTACAAAAAGAGGATTCCATCCATCTTGCACTTCTAACATGAAATCTACAAGACCATCTACGCAGAGAAAAGAAACCCAGTGAGTACTTGGCTACAGAGTATTTATATCACAGGGTGTTATGCTTGATTCAGAGATTCTTCCTCAGAAGAATAGTGAAAGAACAATGAAGATCCCAGGCATCTATCCTCAGCTTCTGGATGCCCATGGTCATGAGAGCACGCATATGTGCATACACACTTACACGTGCACATTCACACTCACATATATGTTTGTACATATGTAAATACACAGCACTGATTTTGTCATTGTTAAATAATATTTCATAATTACACTAGTGATTTTGAATTTATTGAAGAGTATCAAATTCATATATGCAGCAGCCACAAATATTCTATGTAACAATGGAAATCAGATGAACATGCAGCATAAGTTGGATGCTGAGTCCACTCCATCCAATCTTTATTTGACGTACAGAGTTTGCTTATGAGCCTTGATACATAAAAGTTGTTTTCGTTGGACATTGATTACTGTTATTTTACAGCAAGTTCATTCTAATCTCACTTCCCAAAGTCCATTTCCAATCAAAGCTAATGTGTTTTCAACTCATTTGTAATGATTACATTGGCATGCATTAGCTGATATTTTCAAATACTCAATAGGGAAGGTTTTTCACACTCTGGGGTTTCTATCAGCTGCAGGTAAAGAAATTTACAGCTGGATATGAAAACTAATTAGAGCCAATTATAGCCTGAATGACCAGCATTGGCATTAAAATATCTGGCAGAATCTACCTT
>CAJQZJ010000594.1:0-19029 GCA_907164525.1 Lophiomys imhausi
AAATAGAAGATGAGACATCCAGTAGGCAAAGGGTATTCTGGGATAATATCAGGCACAAGGCATTTTCACCACAGAACTCTGAGGAAGGAAGATGTAAGAAGTTGAGGATCAGTAACTAGCCATGAGGCAGAAATAGCATAGAATACACAGGTAATAAGTTATGAGATAGTCAGGGAACATGCCTGGCTATATGGCCTAGGAGTTTGTAAACACATAAGTCTCAGAGTCATTATTCTGGGATCTGGGGTGAGGGTGGAAAAACACAGGTGGAAATATACAGAAAACACCCTACAAGAAATGATGTCCACACTTGGGTCTAAATTCCAAGCTAGAGACAAGTTTCAGGCATCAGCCAAAAATGCTGGACACAGAAATTAGACCAGAAAACCAGTCACACCTGCTTTAAGAACCTCATGGTCCCCAACCAAATATTATATTGGCAGTCTGTGAGCAGTAGCATGAAAGCTGGGGAAATCTCAGGTAGTAGCACCAAGCCAGCCAGGAGGCTATATACCTTAATGATAGAAGAAGAGTGGACCTGAATCTCAGGGTACAACTCCACAGGTAAGCAACTTCCGGAGCTGAATGAAAGAAACACAGCATGAAAAAGTGTTACTACAGGATAACTATCCTACAATCCACAGACCCAAAGGAACAGTAACCTAGCATAACTATCCTATGAGAAACTCTACCCAGCAGCAGATCAAAACAGATGCTGAGACACATACTCAAATGTTAGATGGAGATCTGGAATTCCTGTACAAGAGAGGGAGGAGTAATAGAGAGACCCAGAAGGGACAAGAACAACACATGAAGATCAAAGGAACCAACCAACCTAGGCTCCTACAGGCTTGCAGAGACTGAAACACTAACCAAAAAGAAGCAGAAAGAAGCACATTTAGACTATACTTATACTATATCCAGGTATAGTCTATACATATATATAGATAGATGATAGGTAACTTAGTCTTCATACAGATCCCTTAGCAACTGGGGAGGGGCAGTCTCTGTCATGGATCTGTTGCTTGTTAGTGGGACACCTTTCCCTAGCTGGGCTGCCATGTAAGGCCACAGAGCAAGAGGAAGCCCTTAGCCCTCATGTGACTGATGAACTTAGGTGTGTTGATATGTGGGGGCCCTCCTCACCCAAAGAGAAGAAAAGGAGGGAGAGGAGGAAGAGGGTACAGGGTAGAACCTGGATGGGAGGAGGGAGAGGGCTGTGATAGAGATGTAATTTGAATAAATAAATAAATGTTTAAAAAAAATAAAGAAGTGTGAACCAGAGCTGGGATGCATAAACCTGGCTCCTAGCATGTGCCCATGTGTAAAATCCTGAAATTGCAGACTCACAGTGGGTTTCAGAGGCCTGGCCAGGGGTAGCAGAAGGCAGAGGCAGGGTCCAGGAGCCTGCTGGCCTCGCTAAGGGGATGGTATTTGGTGCCATAGACATGTGATGGCCTGAGAAGCTTACATAGGAACATCTTCCCGGAGCAGCACCGGGACTGTAAAGCCAGAAACATCTGAACTGGTCAGGTATGTAAGTTGAAAACAATAAAAGAAAAAAGAAACTGAGTATAATAAGAAATGGAATTCTTTTATGAAAGTGTTACAAATTAAAATATATTTTTTCTTTGTTAAAAATGGAGAAAAGCACAATGACCCCACACATCTGGATCCTGTAGTTTTTGCTTTGCTTGTTAGAATAGAAAAAGTTTTTTATCAATAAAAATAACAGTTTTGTATATCCTTTTCTGGAGAGATCATAATAAAGTAGACTTGGAGAAAGAAGAGATAGAAAAATTTGATACTAGATAAGAAGTCATAGAACAGAGGTAAGAGGACTCTATAGACTGCAATAAGAAACCTCCAAAGGAGTCCAATCTGGAACCTACAGTAATATCAGAGGGGATAGTTCCAGATGAGAGAAATCCACAGGGTTATCAAGAATTAGAATGGTAACACATAGAGATGCAATATATTGATTTCAGAATCCAGAATCTACTTATTGATGCTACCTTAAAGTAATGTCATACAATAGATTATGTGTTTTATTTTGTAGAGTTTGGAGAATTGAAATATGTATATGTGTTGATTCATCATATTATTGGTGGATATTAAAAATTCCAAAGGACTTTTGCCTTAAATTGTGAAAAGAATGATTCTGAAATTGCACGTTTATTAGAGGTGGTGATCATCTTGGAAATGCCTTTGATGATAGAAGCTGATGATGCTTTAACATATGTATTAATTAGAACACAAAAATATTTTAGACATTATGGCACGAAATATGTTGTAGATCATCTTACAACCCTACACATCAAGAAATTATGAAAAGATCTAAAAAGACTTTAAAGGACATGCTCATAGAACAGAAGGGGAGTATGAGATCTCCCTAAGATAGATTAAATAAGGGTTTATTGATTTTAAAGTTTTTGTTTATTTAGCACTTCAAGTTACATCTCCATCACAGTGCCCTCATTCCATCCCTCCCAGTTCCACCCTCCTACTCTCTCCTCCCTCTCCTACCCATCCCACTCCTCCAATGTGGAGTATCCCTACATATCAGCCCCTCTCAGCTCAAGAGTCGTAAGTGGGCTAAAAGCTTCCTCTTGCACTGGGGGCCAACATGGTGGCACTCCCAGGGCAAATTGTCCCCTTAATATGTAACAAAGTCTATGTTCCTGATCCTTTTGGTGTGTTGGTTGTAGGATAGGTATCCTGTACTATATCGCTAAAATCTAATTATAAGTGAGCAGATGCCATGTGCATCTTTCTGAGTCTGTGTTAGCTCACTCAGGATGAGCTATACTAGTTCCATCCATTTGTCTAAAAATTGCATGATTTCCTTGCTTCTGATAGCTGAGTAGTAGTCCATTGTGTAAATGTACCACAATTTTTTGTTTTTATCCATTCATCCGTTGAGGGACATTTGGGTTGTTTCCAGTTTCTAGCTATTACAAATAAGGCTGCTATGGACATAGATGAGGCTATGTCCTTGTGGTTTGGTGAGGAATCATTTGGGAGGATAATCAGAAATGGTATGGCTGGGTCTTGAGGTAGGGATATTCCAAGTTTTCTAAAAAAAAAAACCAGACTCATTTCCATAGTGGTTGTACACATTTTGACTCCCAACAGCAATGGAGAAGTGTTCCCCTTTCAAGACAACCTTGCCAACGTGTGCTGTCATTTGAGTTTTTGATCTTAGCCATTCTGACAGATGTGAGATGGAATCTCAGAGTTGTCTTGAGTTGCATTTCTCTGATGATTAAAGATGTTGAGCATTTCTTCAAGTTTCTCTCAGCCATTAGGGATTCCTCCTTTGTGAATTCTCTATTTAGCTCTGTCTCCCATTTTTTGATTGGATTATTTTGTTTCTTGGCATTTAATTTCTTGAGTTCTTTGTAGATTTTTGATATTAGCCCTCTGTCAGATGTGTGGTGAAGATATTCTCCCAGTCTGTAGGCTGCTGTTTTGTTCGAATGACAGTGTCTTTTGCCTTACAGAAGCTTTTCAGTTTCATGAGGTCCCATTTATTGATTGTTGATCTCAAGTCCTGAGCTGTTGGTGTTCTGTTCAGGAAATTGTCACCTGTGCCAATTAGTTCGAGGGTTTCTCCCACTTTATCTTCTAGTAGATTTAGTGTGACCGGCCTTATGTTAAGGTCTTTGATCCACTTGGATTTAAGTTTTCTACAAGGTGATAAGCATGGGTCTAGCTTCATTCTTTTACAAATGGACATCCAGTTGGACCAGCACCATTTGTTGAAGATGCTGTCCTTCTTCCATTGTGCCGTTTTGGCTTCTTTGTCAAAAATTAAGTGGCCATAAGTATGTGGGTCTATTTCTGGATCTTCAATTCGATTCCATTGATCTACTGGTCTGTTTCTATACCAATACCATGCTGTTTTTACAACTATTGCTCTGTAGTACAGCTTGAAATCTGGGATGGTAATACCTCCAGATGTTTTTTTTTATTGTACAGGATTGATTTAGCTATTCTGGGCTTTTTGTTGTTCCATATGAAATTGAGAATAGCTCTTTCCAAGTCTATAAAAATTGTGTTGGCATTTTGAGAGGAATTGCATTGAATCTATATATTCCTTTTGGTAGGATGGCCATTTTTATTATGTTGATCCTACCTATCCATGAGCATGGGAGATCTT
Organism: Lophiomys imhausi; assembly: GCA_907164525.1. NCBI lineage: Eukaryota > Metazoa > Chordata > Mammalia > Rodentia > Muridae > Lophiomys > Lophiomys imhausi. The sequence continues at coordinate 4,163 of CAJQZJ010000594.1, forward strand.
TCCATCTTCTAAAGGCCTCTTCCAATTCTTTCTTCAAGGGCTTGAAGTTCTTGTTGTGCAGGTCCTTTACATGCTTGGTTAGAGTTACCCCCAGTTATTTTATGTTGTTTGTGGCTATTGGGAAGGGGGTTGTTTCCCTTATTTCTTTCTCAGCCCATTTGTTTGTTGTATAAAGAAGGGCTTCTGATTTTTTTGAATTAATTTTGTATCCAGTCACTTTGCTGAAGGTGTTTATCAGCTGTAAGAGTTCTCTGCTGGAATTTTTGGGGTCGCTTATGTATTCTATCATATCATCTGCAAATAGGGATAATTTGACTTCTTCGTTTCCAATTTGTATCCCCTTGATGTCCATTAGTTTTCTTATTGCTCTAGCAAGAACTTCAAGTACTATCTTGAAGAGGTATGGTGAAAGTGGGCATCCTTGTCTTGTCCCTGAGTTTAGAGAAAATGCTTCAATTTTCTCACCAATTATTTTGATGTTGGGCACTGGCCTGCTGTATATTGCCTTTATTATTTCTAGGTATGGCACTTGTATGCCCGTTCTCTCCAGAACTTTTAGCATGAAGGGGTGTTGGATTTTGTCAAATGCTTTTTCTGCATCTAGTGAGATTATCATGTGTTTTTTTTCTTTCATCTTGTTTATACGGTGAATGACGTTGATAGATTTTTGTATGTTGAACCATCCCTGCATCCCTGGGATGAAGCCTACTTGATCTTGGTGTATGATACTTTTGATGTGTTCTTGAATTCAGTTTGCTAATATTTTATTAAGTATTTTTGCATCTATGTTCATGAGAGAGATTGGTCTGAAGTTCTCTTTCTTTGTTGGGTCTTTGTTTGTTTAAGAATCAGGGTGATTGTGGCCTCGTAGAATCAGTTTGGCAATGTTCTTTGAGATTCTATTTGGTGAAAGAGTTTGAAAAATATTGGTGTTATCTCCTCTTTGAAGGTCCGGTAGAATTCCGTGCTAAAGCCATCTGGCCCTGGGCTTTTTTTGGTTGGGAGATTTTTAATGACTGTTTCTATTTCCTTAGGGGTTATAGGGCTCTTTAATCTGTTTATCTGATCTTGATTTAGTTTCGGTAGGTAGACTCTCTCAAGAAAATTGTCCATTTCACTTAAGTTTTCAAATTTGGTGGAGTATAGATTTTTAAAGTAGGATCCAAATATTCTCTGGATTTCCTTAATGTCTGTTGTTATTTCTCCCTTTTCATTTCTGATTTTGTTGATTTGTGTTTTCTCCCTCTGTCTTTTAGTTAATTTGGCTAAGGGTCTGTCTATTTTGTTGATTTTCTCAAACCAACTCTTGGTTTCATTGATTCTTTGTAAAGTTCTTTTTTTTTCTAAGGTGTTGATTTCAGCCCTAAGTTTGATGATCTCCTGCCTTCTGCTCCTCCTGGGAGTGTTTGCTTCTTTTTTTTCCAATTCACCCAATTTAGCTGTTAATTCGCTAATATGAGCTGTCACAATTTTCTTTTTGAAGGCACTTAATGCTGTGAACTTTCCTTGTAGCACAGCTTTCATTGTGTCCCATAGGTTTGGGTATGTTGTGTCTTCATTTTCTTTGGATTTTAAGAAGTCTTTGTTTTCCTTCTTTATTTCTTCCCTGACCCAGTGGTCCTCTAGTAAAGAGTTGTTCAATTTCCATGTGAGTGTAGACTTTCTGTTGATTCTTTTGCTATTGAATTCCAGCTTTATTCCATGGTGGTCTGATAAGATACAAGGGGTTATTTCAATTTTCTTGTATCTGTTGAGGCTATCTTTGTGTCCAACTATATGGTCGATTTTGGAGAAGGTGCCGTGAGGTGCTGAGAAGAAGGTGTATTCTTTTGTGTTTGGGTGAAACGTTCTGTAGATATCTGTTAGGTCCATTTGGTTCATGATCTCTGTTAGACTCATTATTTCTCTGTTTGGCTTCTGTCTTGATGATCTGTCCATAGTTGTGAGTGGGGTGTTGAAGTCTCCCACTATTAAAGTGTTTGGATCAATGTACAATTTAAGTTTTAGAAGCGTTTCTTTTATAAATGTAGGTGCCTTTGTATTTGGGGCATAGATGTTGAATATTGAGATGACCTCTTGGTGTACATTTCCTTTAATAAGTATGTAATGCCCTTCTCTGTCTTTTTTTTTTATTAACTTCAATTGGAAGTCTATTTTGTTTGATATTAGAGTGGCTACTCCATCTTGTTTCCTGGGTCCATTTGCTTGGAAAACCTTTTCTCAGCCCTTTACTCTGACGTAGTGTCTATCTTCACTAGTGAGATGTGTTTCTTGTATACAGCAAAAAGATGGGTCTTGTTTACAGATCCAGTCTGTAAGTCTGTGTCTTTTTATTGGCGAGTTGAGTCCACTGATGTTGATGGATATTAGTGACCAGGGATTGTTATTTCCCATTATTTTGGTATAGCTGGCTGTCTTGTGTTTCTCTTTTGTTTAGTTGCTGTGGAGGTTTCTATTTCCTCTGTTTTCTTGGGTGTAGTTATCTTCTCTGTGTTGGAATTTTCCTTCTAGGATCTTCTGTAAGGCTGGGTTTGTGAGGAGATATTGTTTGAATTTGATTTTGTCATGGAATATCATTTTCTCCTTCTATATTGATAGAGAGTTTTGCTGGGTATAGTAGTCTGGCTGGGCACCTCTGTTCTCTAAGGGCTTGTACGACATCCGTCCAGGCCCTTCTAGCTTTTCAAGTTTCTGAGGAGAAGTCAGGTGTGATTCTGATGGGTCTGCCATTGTATGTGACTTGGCCTTTTTCTCTTACAGCTTTTAATATCCTTTCTTTGTTCTCTGCATTTGGAGTTTCTATTATTATGTGGCGAGAGGAGTTTCTTTTCTGATCTAATCTGTTTGCTGTTCTGTAAGCCTCTTGGATTTTTACTGGCATCTCTTTCTTTAGGTTTGGGAAGTTTTCGTCTATGATTTTGTTGAAGATATTTCCTGGACCATGGAGTCGGGAGTCTTCTCTTTCCTCTATGCCTATAATTCTTAAGTTCTGTCTTTTCATTGAGTCCTTGATTTCTTGGATGTTGTGGGTGAGAGATTTTTTAGCCTTCTCATTTTCTTTGGATGTTGTGCTGATTTCTTCCATCGAATGTTCCATGCCTGAGATCCTGTCTTCCATCTCTTGCATCCAATTTTTTATACTCACATCCGTAGTTCCTGTGCTCTTCTCTTGATTCTCCATTTTTTCTTTTAACTCTATTTTCTTTATTGTTTCCATTTCTATTTTCATGTCTTGAATGGTATTGTTTGTTTTGTACATTTCCTTCTCCAGTTTGCTTGTTTTTGTCTGGAGATCTTTCTTTGCTTTATCCTTTTCCTGTTCAAGCTGGGTTACCTTGGCTTGGAGCTCTTTAATGATGTTATTCATTGTTTTGACTTGTAGAATTGTGGATTCTTTGAATTCCTTCATTGTTTTAAGTTCTTCTTGAAGGGACTTTATCACTTTCCATAATGTAGAATTGTCATCGTTTTCATGTGTTTCAATTGTGGTGAGGTGGTTTGGGCTGGACGGAATAGTGTTGCTTTCTTTTTTTGGAGACATTTCGCTCTGGTTTTTGTTTTGTTTTGTTTTGTTTTGTTTTGTTTTTTGTCTCTGGCCTCAGGCCATGAGGAATTTTATTTTTACTGTCTTCTGGACTTGCGTCCAAAGGGGGCACTGTGGTGTAGGAGTTGCCTTACTCCACCCCTATAAGGAGAGTCATTCAGTCCCGCCTCCCAGGTGGAGACCTAATGAATTCAGGTGGCGGAGCTGTGCACAAGTAAGCTCTGATTCCCAGCCGGAAGGGCCCTTGCTAGTACAAAAGTTCAATATAGGACAGTTTCAAATATCTCACAGTTTGCCCGGGGTTGGTTCCTGTAGGGGGTAAATCTGCAGTTCAGCTCCAATAGCCTTGCTGCTCCCTAGGCTTGGAAGCTGGCCTGTGACATCACAGACTGGGATCTGAAGGCACTTTGCAGTGGAGCTACTTCACTTCCAAGGGTTGCAACCTTTCCCAGATAATTGGATCATCTGTGTGAGACCTGGGAGTGCCCAGCATGGTGGGGATTATCTCTGCGTGGTTTCTGAATCTGCCGGCTGGGTATTAGGTTGGAACATAAGGTATTTCTCCTTTTGGGGGGATGGGTTATCCCGATTCCCAGGTCCAGAGGCTTCCTAGCGTGTCCAAGTGTTGGAAGGGGTGTCCTGCCCAGGCATCTTCCATGGTCCCTGTGTAGCTGGGTGAGATTTAGAAGGGGTCGTGCCCTTTGTACAGTGTCCTGGAACACTTGCCCCCTTGTGATTGTTGACGCCGAAATCAAAATACGTCCGCGCCGTCCAGCCTCTTGGATTTTTATTGGCATCTCTTTCTTTAGGTTTGGGAAGTTTTGTTCTATGATTTTGTTGAAGATATTTCCTGGACCTTGGAGTCGGGAATCTTCTCTTTCCTCTATGCCTATAATTCTTAGGTTCTGTCTTTTCATTGAGTCCTGGATTTTTTGGATGTTGTGGGTGAGAGATATTTTAGTTTTCTCATTTTCTTTGGATGTTGTACTGATTTCTTCCATCGAATCTTTCATGCCTGAGATCCTGTCTTCCATCTCTTGAATCCTATTTTTGGTACTCATACCCATAGTTCCTGTTCTCTTCCCTTGATTCTCCACTTCCACTTTTAACTCTGACTGTGTTTTCTTTATTGTTTATATTTCCATTTTCATGCCTTGAATGGTTTCATTCGTTTTGTACATTTCCTGCTCCAATTTGCTTGTCTTTGCCTGGAAGTCTTCCATTGCACTGTCTTTTCCCTGTTCAAATTGAGCCACCTTGTTTTGGTGTTCTCTAATGGTATTATCCATTGCTTTCTTTTGTGAAATTGTGGCTTCTTTGAATTCCTTCATAGATTCAAGTTCTTCTTGAAGGGACTCTATCACTTTCCATAGTGTAGAATTGTTATTGTTTTCATGTGCTTCAGCTGTGGTGATGTGGTCCGGGTTGGATGAAGTAGCATAGTTTTCTTTTGTTGGAGTCATTCCGCCCTGATACCTGTTCTTTCTGGGGCCTTTGGCCATTTGGAAGTTTTTAGCTGTCTTCTCCTGTTGTCTTCTGGGCTTGGATCCAAAGGGGGTGCTTTGGTGTTGCAGTCGAATTGCCTGACTCCACTCCTGTAAAGTTTGTTTTTCCACCCCACCTCTCAGGTGGAGACTTCACTTATCCAGGGGTGGAGCTGTATACACTTGAGCTCTGGTTCCCCCCTGGAAGGGTGCATACTAGCAAAAAAGGCCAATAATAATAGTAAAGACCACACAGTTTGTGCAGGGTTGGATCCTGTGGTGGGTAAATCCGCCTTCACCCTTGTAGCCTTGCCACTCACACAGCCCTGCGTATGTGTGTATGGAGCCGGCTCTGGAAACTGGCAAGTGGTGTCAAGATCGACCAAGTTCCTGTGCACCGCAGTGGATCGCAATCTGCAGCAGGACTGGTACGCAGCAGCCAAGCCGTGCACACTTCCACGGGTCCACAACACTTTGCCAGATAGCCGAATCGACTGTGCAGGGCCTGGGGGGGCCCAGCAGGCTGGAGAGTATCCCTGTGTGGGGTCTGATTCTGCCAGCTGGGTATTACAGTGGATCTTATCTGGCGTGTCTCTCCTGGTGGGGGGGGAGGGGTTCCTGATTCCCGGATTCAGCAGCTTCCATGCCTGTCCGAGAGTAGGAGGGAGCCATATCTAGACTCTTAACAATAGTGCTGAAATAAATAGTAGAATGCAATTGTTTGGGGGGATATCAATATAATTGTCTCTCTATATATATATTCACAAAAGTGAGATCTTAGTTTGAATTTTATAATTCTACTTTGAGTCTTTGTGAGGAACCACAATAATCTTTCACATAGTACCTTCTCCAGTTTAACCTTTCACCAAAAACGAACAGATATTCATTTTTCTCCACATTCTAAACCTTCTTATCTGTTGAGATTTTGATAAAATTCATTCTGATATATAAGAGATGATATCCCATATTGTTTTGGTTTACCTTTTCCTGGCCATGTAAACTGTGCATGTTTTCACACATCTGTTGGCAATTTTTATTAGTGGAGAAAACCCTATTCACATCCTATTTTCTTTCTTTCTTCCTTTCTTTCTTTTTTGTTTTTGTTTTTGAGACAGGGTTTCTCTGTGTAACTCTGGATGTCCCATACTGGCTCTGTAGACCAGGTAACCTTGAATTCTAGAGATCAGCCTGCCTCTGCCACTCAAGTGCTGGGATTAAAGGCATGTGCTATGAAACCTAGCTTCAGATCCTATTAAAATTGAGTTATTTATGTATTTATAGAATCATATGTACTTTGTTTGTTTCTTTCCTTTTCTCTGCAGACAACTGAAAAAAATTTAATGCTTAGTTTACACTATGAATTTCCCAGGCAATTTTCACAAAACAGGTTGTAAACATCACCCTCAACCCCTTAATACAGTTTAATAGTCCATAAGCTTTGAGGTGTGTATATATATATATATATATATATATATTCAGGTATTTTTTTTAAGTAACAGAGTTCTACTGGTGTTATCATACAATTATTCTAATGTATTCTCTTGTTATAAAACTAAAGTAACTATTACCAATGTGTACAAGAGAATGGAATTTTAGGTTTCACTTCACTATATGAGTGTTGGAGCCCAATGCAACTGCCCCACTTTAAAGGTGTACCTGAATTACTATTGTTGTATTTGTAAAAAAGGGAAATTTTAATCATTATTGGATGTTTTAGGAACTAACAGTACTGGCCATTGTTACCAAGAAGATTCCCCATAGTTGTTTTTTATACAGGAAGTCAATTCATGTTTTCAGGCTCAATTTTGAAACAAAGCATATTTTAACTTCTAACACACTAGTGCAGTGTAGACACAGGGAAGTCATTAACTATATAACTTGCTCCTACATTATTATCTGTCTTTCAGATCTAATACATTACTTTAAACAACAAAAGTTTAGAGTTTTTTTAAAGCTATAAAAATGAATAATATAAAAACCCTGGGAGTAAGTCTAAGCAAATAAGTGAAGACCTGTACAACAAGAACTTCAAGTCCATGATGAAAGAAATTGAAGAAGATATCAGAAGATGGAAACATCTCCCATGATCATGGATAGGAAGGATTAACATAATAAAAATGGCCATGCTACCAAAAGCAATATACAGATTCAATGTAATTCCTATCAAAATACCAACACAATTCTTTTAGAACTTGAAAGAACAATTCTCAAATTCATATGGAAACACAAAAAACCCAGAATAGCTAAATCAATCCTGTTCAATAAAATAACATCAGGAGGTATTACCATCCCTGATCTCAACGTGTACTACAGAGCAATAGTAATAAAAACAGCATGGTACTGGCATAGAAACAAGCCAGTTCTTCACTGGAATCAAATCCAAGACTCAGAATTAAACCCACACACCTATGGACACTTAATTTTTGACAAAGAAGCCAAAACAGTACAATGGAAAAAGGAAAGCATCTTTGACAAATGATGCTGGTCTAACTGAATGTCAAAAAGTAGAAGAATGCAAATAGACTCATATTTATCACCCTGCACAAAACATAATGCAGAGGATACTTTTCAGCTTATAGCCAATCTTCACATGAGAAAACTCATACACTGTAATGTACAAGAGTTCATGAATAAACTTCTACTCAGAGAAACAATAGCTAGCAGGTTCATGTCAAAAAGATTGGGAGTCAAGTAGTTCACCAAAGTTTATCTGTTCATTAAACATGAGTTTCTCAGATTTCAGGAATACTTTGACTCTCTCCTTGTAATGCCTGTAGCATATTAGCTATTCCTTTTCTACACTGTGCCATGTCCTCAGACTCAGTCAGAAGGTCATCTAATAAGGATGATTTATACAGCTGTCCTGCTAATTCACTCCGAAAGGTATCTTTTACATGATTAACCAAAAAATCCATTGCTGCTTTTGGGACACTGTCTTGAATATTCTTGATGAGTCTTTCAATAACTCAGAATCTTGCTGTTTACAGGCAGATAGATTTCTTGCAACTGGAATTGGCACATCAAACAAATTGACATCACAGCATTTTGTAGATATACTGGCATAAATGGAATTGGTTTTGATTTTTCTTCAGCAAGTAATTCTTCAGCTTTTGAAGTTTTCAGCATTCTTTCCAGTTTCTTGTTACTGGTTCCTGACCACCATCTCCAATCCTGCCACCTGCAGATGCAACCTTTCCATCAGCCTCAGCAGACGCATCAGGGGAAGTCTCCTGCGAGGCAGGTGCCTATGCACTTGGAACTTTAGAAGTCTTACCTCATGATATGGCTGAAAGTAGTTCTCTTACTAGCCTGTTTCTTCTTTGTTCCTCTGTATTATTGCGCATATATTATTGAAGCCCATAGGCATCAGCAAAGGGGATGTTTTGTGTTGGTATAATCTAGCTCAATTGCCACTTCGTTACATACAGAAATATTGGTGAAGGTAAGGGATTGTTTTCAGGGCCATGGCACCTTTAAAGTGTTTTTATCTTCTAGTCTTTAAGTGTTTATGGTCAAAGCTTTCTCCAAAACTGACTCCCCACTGCCTATTCATTTCATTTGTAGCAGGCAACTGTTTGCAAAGACAAGTCACTACTTTAACTATGGCATAAGGAAGGTTAGGGAACTCTGACAATTCCTGTGTACTGTAATTTCTACTATGCTGAATGATCCTCTGCATTTCCTCATGGACCAGTTCCACACACCAGAGGCTAGGCTCTTCTAGATGCCAGATTCACCATTTGAACAGTAACTCAAATTTCAGGCACAAATAACGCAGGACGAGGGCCAGAAGCATTTCTAATGGCAGTCAAAACACCAACAGTGTTAAGGCAGCCTAATGGGTGAACAGATTCTAAGGTTCACCCAAAAGTCTCATGGAAAATATCACAAATCCTAGCAACACCATGTAGCTCACAAGTTTCGATGTACTTTGCAGTTGCTTCAATTATGCTACAAAATTCTGTGGCAAATTTGATAATAAGCTGAAGTAAAGCAGAACTGTTATCCTCCAAGGGTTAGCCATAGCTATTTAGAAGACACTGATATTGAGCAACAAAAACATTTTTCCTTGTTTTCAGCTCTGGTAAACAATTTCTGATGTGATGCATAAGTAACATATTCAGGATCCTAGCAAGATACTTCGTTCCATTTATGTTGGCCAGAGGCAGGTATTCATTTTGAAGAAAAGCATATTCGTCATGGATTCAATCAGTTACACCCTTTTTATTGTTAACATCCAGTGGCTCCTGTTAACTACTACAATGATTCAAGCTTGACTAGAACATCCATTTCCATCAATAAATCTATGGCATCAGTATCTGCACCCATGAGATCAAGTTTGGTGATTACAGCTAGAGTTCTGCACCCATCTGGATCTACCTCTCTGGAAATCTTGAGTGCCTCTGAGGTTGCCATATCTGTATTTGCAGAAGTGACAGCAAGGATAAGGGCATTGGGGTTACTGAAGAACCAAAGAATAAGCTCTCTGATTTGAAGTTCAATATCCTTGGGTTGATTACCTACAGCTACTTTGGTCATTCCTGGTAAAATCACTACTGTCAAATTAACAACGTTGGGTTAGAAAACTTAGGATGGATTGGCTCAGGGCTTACTCCCTTATTATTTCCTGAAATTCTTTCAGTTCCATTTTCAATTTCTTGTCGAATTTCATCAAAATCTGTGTAAAGCTTGTTTTTGGTGTGAAGAGAATTTATCCCATTCTGCTTCTACTACATTTTATTCACTTGTTGTTTTTTGTTTATCTTCTGATGAAACATGGACCAGCTGAAGAATGCGAGGTCTCCAAATGACCACACCAGTCCCTCTGGGAAGGAGGTCTCACACCACTAGGCTTTCCAGCACTGAGGTCTTTCCACTTTTCTGTGTTCCTACTGGGACAATCTGAGGCAGCAGGATGATGTTGGCAGTGTCCACCGTGTTGAAGACTTCCTGCAGCTTTTTGATGACCCAGATTAGTGCCTCCATGACTCAGGAAACACAGGACACCAACTCAGCAGACCACTGTAATGATTGGGCCCACACTATGCTTGCTTCTCCTCAACTCCGGTTTTTGTGTATTTCATTAGCCCGTTCGTTTATTACCTGGATTGCTTGATTTCTTGTTTAATTATTTTTAGATTTTATTTTTATATTTCAGGTAATAAAATCTGTCAGATGTATAGCTAGCCACGATTTTCCCCATTCTGTGGACTGAGTTCACTTTATTAATTATTTCCTTTGCTATGCAGAAGCAATTTAATTTCATGAGTTTCCATTTATCAACTTGGCCTTATTTCCTGAGGAATTGGAGACTGACTTAGAAAGCTCTTGTTTATATGTTGAACTATTTCCCATACTTTTCCCTTTAGGAGATTCAGAGTGACAGCTCTTACATTAATATCTTCAACACACTTGAAATTAACTTTTGTATAGGGTGAGAGACAAGGCTATAGATTATCTTACACATGGAGATAATATTTCCCTGCACTATTTGGTGTAGAAGCTGACTCTTCTCCAGTATATAATGTTTGGAATCTTTGTCAAAGATCAGTGTCTGCAGGTTAATGACCGTATGGCTGTATATTCTGTTTTATCTCATTGTTCCTTTTCTTAATGTTTATTTATTACTTCAAGTTACATTTCCATCATAGTACACTCTTTCCACCCCTCCTGGTTCCACCCTCCCTCCCTCACCTCTCTCTCCCACCCATCACACTCCTCCAATATGGGGTGTCCCTACATATCAGCCCCTCTCAGTTCAACAGTCATATGAGAGCTAAGAGCGTCCTCTTGCACTGGAGGTCTACATGGCAGCACCCCTAGGGCAAATTGTCCCATTAATAGGTAACAAAGTCTATATACCTGATCCTTTAGGTGTGTTGGTTGTATGTACTTATCCTGTACTATATGGCTAAAATCCAATTATAAGTGAGTAAGTGCCAGGTGCCTCTTTCTGAGTCTGGGTTAGCTCACTAAGGCTGAGCTTTTCTAGTTCCATCCATTTGGCTGCAAATTGCATGACTTCCTTGTTTCTGATAACTGAGTAGTATTCCTTGTGTAAATGAACCACAATTTTGTTATCCATTCGTCAGTTAAAGGAAAACTGGATTGTTTCCAGTTTCTAGCTATTACAAATAAGGTGGCTATGAACATAGATGAGGATATGTCCTTGTGGTTAGGTGATGAATCATTTGGGTGGATACCCTGCAGTGGTATGAATGGGTCTTGAGGTAGAGCTATTCCAAGTTTTCTAAGATATCGCCAGACTGATTTCCATACTGGTAGTACAAGTTTGCACTCCCACCAGCAATGGAGAGTGTTCCCCTTTCTCCACAACATTGCCAGCATGTGCTGTCATTTGAGTTTTGATCTTAGCCATTCTGACAGGTGTGAGATGGAATGTCAGAGTCATTTTGAGTTGCATTTCTCTGATGATTAGGGATGTTGAGCATTTCTTCAAGTGTCTCACTCCCATTATAGGTTCCTCTTTTGTGAATTCTTGGCTTACCTCTGTTTCCCAATTTTTGAATGGATCATTTGTTTTCTTGGTGTTTATTATTTGAGTTCTTTATAAATTATGGATATTAGCCCTCTCTCAGAAGTGGGGTTGGTTATGATCTTTTCCAAATCTGTAGGTTTCTGTTTTGTTCGAATGAGTGTCCTTTGCCTTACCGAAGCTTCTCAGGTTCTTGAGGTCCCATTTGTTGATTATGGGTCTCAGAGACTGTGCTTTTATTGGTGTTCTGTTCAGGAAATTGTCACTTGTTCCAATGAGTTCAAAGCTTTTCCAAAAATCTCTTCTATTATATTTAGTGTATCGGGTTTTATGTTAAGGTCTTTGATCCACTTGGACTTACTTAAGTTTTGTGCAAGGTAGTAAGTACGGGTCTAATTTCATTCTTTTACATGTCAACATCCAGTTACATCAGCAAAATTTGTTGAAGATGTTGTCCTTTTTCCATTGTACAGTTTTGGCTTCTTTGTCAAAAATTAAGTGACCATAGGTGTGTGTGTTCGTTTCTCAGTCTTCAATTCGATTCCATTGATCCACTTATCTGTTTCTACACCAGTACCATGCTTCTTTTATTACCATTGCTCTGTAGTATAGCTTGAAATCTGGGATGGTGATACCTTCAGATGTTTTTTTTTTGTTGTTGTTTGTTTTTTTATTGTACAGGATTGATTTAGCTATTGTGGGGTTTTTTGTTATTCCTTATGAAGTTGAGAAATGGTTTTTCCAGATCTATAAAGAATTCTGTTGTTATTTTAAAAGTAATTGCATTGAATTTGTATATTGCTTTTAGCAGAATGGCCATATTCATTATGTTGATCCTAGCTATCCCCGAACATGGGAGATATTTCCATCTTCTGATGTCCTCTTCAATTTCTTTCTTCAAGGACCTGAAATTCTTGTCATACAGGTCTTTCACTTACTTTATTAGAGATACCTCCAGGTACTGTATATTGCTTGTGGCTATTGTGAAGTATGCTGTTTCCCTAATTTCATTCTCAGCCCATTTATCTTCTGTATAAACAAGGCCTTCTGATTTTTTTGAATTAATTTTGTATCCAGCCACATTACTGAAGGTATTTATTAGTTGTAGAAGTTTTCTGGTGGAATTTTGGGGATTACTTATGTATACTATCATATCATCTGCAAATAGGGATAGTTTGACTTCTTTGTTTAATTTGTATCCCCTTGATTTCTTTTAGTTTTCTTATTGCTCTAGCAAGAACTTCAAGTATTATGTTGAAGCAATAAGTGGGCATCCTTGCCTCGTCCCTGAGTTTAGAGGAAATGTTTTAAGTTTCTCTCCATTTAATTTGATGCTGATTACTGGCTTGCTGTATATTGACTTTTTTATTTCTAGGTATAGCTCTTGTATGCCCATTGTCTCCAGGACTTTTAGCATGAAGGAGTGTTGGATTTTGTCAAATGCTTTTTTAACATCTATTGAGATGATCATGTGTTTTTTTTTTCTCCTTTCACCTTGTTTATATGGTGTTGAACCATCCCTGCATTCCTGGGATGAAGCCTATTTGATCATGGTGTACAATACTTTTGATGTGTTCTTGGATTCAGTTTGACACTACTTTATTAAGTATTTTTGAATCTATGTTCATGAAGGAAATTGGTCTGAAGTTCTCTTTCTTTTTGGGGTCTTCATGTGGTTTAGGAATCAGGGTGACTGGGTCCTCATAGAATGAGTTTGGCAGTGTTCCTTCTATTTCTATTTTGTGGATGAGTTTGAAGAGTATTGGTATTAGCTCTTCTTTGATGTTCTGGTAAAATTCTGTGCTAAAACCATCTGGCCCTGGGCTTTTTTTTTGGTTGGGAGACTTTTAATGATAGTTCATATTTCCTTAGTGGTCATAGGACTGTTTAATCTGTTAACCTGATCTTGATTTAACTTTGGTAGTTGGAATCTATCAAGAAAGTTGTCCATTTCACTTAGGTTTTCAAATTTAGTGGAGTACAGATTTTAAAAGTAGGGCCTAAATGTTCCCAGGGTTTCCTCAATGTCTGTTATTTCTCCCTTTTCATTTCGGATTTTGTTGATTTGGGGTTTTTTGTCCTGTGTCTTTTAGTTAATTTGAGTAAGGGTTTGTCTATTTTGTTGATTTTCTGAAAGAACCAACTCTTGGTTTCCTTGATTCTTTGTATCAATCTTTTTGTTTCTAGGTTGTTAATCTCACCCCTAAGTTTGATGATTTCCTGCCTTCTGCTCCTCTTGGGAGTGTTTGCTTCTTTTTTTCCACATCTCCCATTTCTGCTGTTAATTTGCTAATATGAGCTATACAATTTTCTTTTTCAAGGCACTTGGTGCTATGACCTTTCCTCGTGGCATTGCTTTCATTGTGTCCCATAGGTTTGGGTATATTGGGCCTTCATTGTCGTTGGATTTTAAGAAGTCTTTGATTTCCTTCTTTATTTCTTTTCTGACCCCATAGTCATTCAGTAGAGAGTTGTCCAGTTTCCATGAATCTACAGGCTTTCTGTTATTTCTGTTGTTGTTGAAGTCCAGCTTTATTCCATGGTGGTCTGATAAGATACAAGGTCCATTTCAATTTTCTTGTATCTGTTGAGGCTTGCTTTGTGTCCAACTATATGGTCAATTTCGAAGAAGGTTCCATGTAGTACTGAAAGAACGTGCATTCTTTTGTGTTTGGGTGAAATGTAGTGTACATATCTGTTAGGTCCATTTAGTTCATGACCTCTGTTAGACTCATTATTTCTCTGTTTGGATTCTCTCTCAATGACCTATCCATTTGTTGAGAGTGGGGTGTTGAAGTCTCACACTACTATTGTGTGGGGATCAATGTATGGTTTAATCTTTAGAAGAGTTTCTCTTACAAATGTGGGTGCCCTTGTATTTGGGGCAGAGATGTCCAGTATTGAGGTGTCATCCTGATGAATTTTTCCTCTAATGAGTATATAGTGACCTTCCCTATCTTTTTTATTAACTTCAGTTGAAAGTCTATTTTATTTGATATTAGGATGGCTACTCCAGCTTGTTTCCTGGACCCATTTGCTTCGAAACCTTTTCCCAATTTTTTACTCTGAGATAGAGTCTATCTTTGTTAGTGAGATGTGTTTCTTGTATGCAGCAAAATGATGGGTCTTGTTTATGGATCCATTCTGCAAGCCTGTGTCTTTTAATGGGGAGTTGAGTCCATTGATGTTGATGGATATTAATGACCAAAGGTTGTTACTTCCTGTTATTTTGATGTTGGTGGCGGTTATGTGTTTCTTTTAGTTTTAGCTGCAGTAGAGTTGTTTTGCTTTCTTTGTTTTTTTGGGTGTAGTTATCTTCTCTGTAGTTATCTATCTCTAAAAT
>CAJQZJ010000594.1:19429-30495 GCA_907164525.1 Lophiomys imhausi
TATCTTCTCTGTAGTTATCTATCTCTAAAATCCTAGAATTTTCCTTCTAGGAACTTCTTTAGGCCTGGGTTTGTGAATGGATACTGTTTAAACTTTTTTTCATGGAATATCTTATTTTCTCTGTCTATGATGATATAGAGTTTTCCTGGGTATAGTGGTCTGGCCAGGCACCTATGTTCTCTGAGGGCTTTTAGAATGTCTGCCCAGGCCCTTCTGGCTTTTAAAGTTTCTGAGGAGAAGTCAGGTGTAATTCAGATGGGTCTGCCATTATATGTTACTTGATCTTTTTCTCTCACAGCTTTTAATATTCTTTCTTTGTTCTGTACATTTGGAGTTTCAATTATTATGTGGCGAGAGGAGTTTCTTTTCTGATCAGTATATTTTTATTTATCACACACAAATTATTAAAACTTAGCAATTACCTAACAATTGTTTACAAAATTTCTAAATCCTAAACCCAAACCCTAACTTTGAAACCTAGCACCTAAAACATCTTAGTACCTATAATACAAGCATTTAACATATACCTAAGGTTTCTCAAAAGGATATTTTTCTCTGAGCATGGGTCCTGATGGATGGATGGTATACATACAAATTTTCAGTCTTAAAGTCTCTTAAAGTCTCTGAATTTCATTCATTAGATCCTAAGACAGATTGTCAAGTAGGAATCTCCTTCATGGTCTTAAGACCAATTAACATATGAAAGTTCCCTAGGTGGCTCACCTGTTCAGATTCTTATGTCCTGCAAAGGCTGGAAGTCCCAGAGCTCTGATGAAATACAATTTCGCATCTAAGGGCTCCCCAAATCTTAGGGAGAATCTGTCTCCTCTCCAGACCCGAAAGGGGTTAACATCACAGGGTGAAGCCTTCTGATGAGATTGAAGTCAGATCTCAGTCAGATAAGGAGGTGAAACAGAAAGAGGAGCCCAGCTCTCTGACTATGTCCATCCTGACTTAAATAGCTTCAGCAGAGGCTTTTGTGCTCTTTTCAAGTTATGCCCCTGGGCTCAGTTTTTTCCAAAAAGCTTTTTGCAGAGGGATGTGAATTCACAGATGGTCAGTAGGTGTGGGCAGGTGCCTCAGGGCATGTCCCGCTCCCAAATCTGATCAAAGTGGTCTTAGATCTTTGGCGATTTCCCAAGAATATGTCACTTCAGAAGTAAGTCTTTTATCTTAAAGTCCAGGCTTTTCCTACCTATGCTATTATATGCTAACACTAAACCTACCACAGTCTGCCTCTTAGAATTTTATTGGCATCTCTTTCTTTAGGTTTTGCAAGTTTTCTTCTATGATTTTGTTGAAGATATTTCCTGGACCTTGGAGACAGGAGTCTTCTCTTTCATCTATGCCTATAATTCTTAGGTTCCATCTTTTCATTGAGTCCTTGATTTCTTCTCATTTTCTTTGTTTGGTGTACAGATTCCTTCAATCAAATCTTCCATACTTGAGATTTTGTCTTCCATCTCTTGTATCCTATTTTTGATACTTATTTATGTAGTTCCTGTTCTCTTCCTTTGACTTTCCACCTCCAGGATTGTCTCTGCTTGTGTTTTCTTTATTGCTTCCACTTCCAATTTCAAGTCTTAAACAGTTTTGTTCATTTTATGTGTTTCCAGCTCCAATTTGCTTGTCTTTGTCTGCAAATCTTTCAAAATCTTCCATCTCCTTGTCTCTTTCCCATTCAGGTTGAGCTATTTTGGCTTGGAGGATCCAATGGTATTCTCCGTAGCTTTCATTTATAAAATTGAGGATTCTTTGTATTCTTCCATTGATATCATTTCTTCTTGAAAGGACTCCATCATTTTCCCATGTATAGATTTGTCATCATTTTCATGTGTTTCAGCTGTGGTTTGGTATTCAGGGCTTACTGTGTTAACTTTGATGAATTTTGTTGGAGTCATATTTCCCTGAGTTTTGTTCTTTCTCTGACCTTTAGCCGTCTAGTACCACTAAGCTGCTTGTTCCTGGTGTCTTCTGGGCCTGGTGCCTAGGAAGGGGCTTTGGTGTAGAATACATAAAATTTTGGTGGTGTGTACCTTAACACAAGCTAGGTGGGATCTTGAGATGGGGGCTGGATCTTCGTGGACCCCCCAAAATTCACCCCTGCCTGTTGTATCCCAATTGGGACTCAGGTCGGGGATTGGGTGGGATAAGTTATTCCAGCCTGCAGGGTCTTCGGATATAGCAGGTTTTCCTAGTGAAGTCGATGGGGCTCAGAGGACCACAGATAGTAGGCTAGAGTCGCAGATCTCCTGCTGCTCCTGTGTCTGATCCAAGGGTCAGGTCTGTGGTCATGGTCCCCCAAAGTAGCTTCTTCTTGGTGGTCCCCTGAACACCTCTGTGCCTCTCAGCCCTAAGCAGGGAGCCCTTGTAGTCTGTATCACTCAGGCAGTGCACAGAGGCCAAGAACTTGCTGCTCCTGCACAGGAGCTGTAGATGCTGAAAACAGGGTATCCCATCGAGAAGGGGCAAGGTGCATGCGCTCCATATGAACACCACAAGCAGTCTGCTGGGCTTGGCCTCAGTGGAGTTCCACAGTCTTATAACTTGACCACTCGCCTTTCAGCTCTCTCTGATCTTACCATTTCAGTGGCACTGCTGGTCCTCTTTAGGGTGTTGGAGTGACCGTGTGAATACCGGGTGCTCAAGGAGCTGGGAGGTACCACTATCTAGCAGTTGGGGCTGCCTCTCAAGGCCCTGCAGTGATCATACCTGTGGGACACTGTACTCGTGCAGGAAGCGCAGCCTTCATTCCTGTCTGGGTGCAATGTTCATCCACATGATTATACAAACAGTAGAAGGACCTGTATGTCCAATACCTTTCTGGGTAAGCCCCGACATGCTTGTGCCTCTCAGACTGCTGCACCACTGGAGATAAATCTTGGTGATCCCGTAATTCTCGTGTTTAGACTGCCAGCGTGGAAGTTGGGTGCTCCAGAGGCTGGTGAGTACACCTGTCTTGGATTCGCGGCTACTCCTTGCGTATTTGAGTGGCTCTGTGCCAGCCTGTGTTACATACCTGGCTCTGTGCTAGCCTCTGCCCTGAGCCACTGGCCTCTGCTTCGGGTCCTGAGCCTCTGGCCCACACAGCTGGCCTCCAGTGTGGGTCCTAGGCCTCTGTCCCATGCCCCTGGCCTCGGATCTTGGATTTCTATCCTGGCTCACTGGCCTCTGCTCTGAGTCCCAGGCCTCTGCCCAGCGTCGTTGGGCTCTGCTCTGTGCCTCTGGTCTGTGCCCCCAGCTGCTGGCCTCTGCTCCAAATCCCTGGTCTCTGCTAGGCAGCTGGTAGGTCTGTTTCCCTGAGTGTCTGGGAGACCTGCCCAAGGACACCCACACACACACACACACACACACACACACTAGTCCCTTGGTTCGCTGGGTAAAACCCTGTGGGTTTGTGCTTCTCAGGTTGTTGCTCAGCTTGTTTATATTTCTGTAATACTGAAGCTATTTTTCCTGTTTCAAAATGTGTCCATACCATCTATTGCCTTCTTGGATTCTATACCATTATTCTATGTGCTAGGTTTGGTGCCAGTACTGTGGTATTTTTCTTACTATGGCTGTGTAAAGTGTGAAATGAAGTGTTGTGATACATCTTATAATGTTCAATGTGTTTAAAATAATTAACTACATTCTCCTCTGTATTATAATTCTCTCTATTTTTTTTTCAACTAAATTGAAATGAAACTAACAATATCATTAAATAAGCTAAATGTCAGTAATAGCAATTAGAAAATCTCTAAGAGAAAGGTTATTCAAACATGTAAAGATTTAATATCACAAATAGAAGTATTTCTAAAATCTTTACTATCTATGCACAATTATATGGTATCAGGTTTCAGGTTACTTCTACACTGTACCATAATATTTATCCATTTATTCTATTTTAGAAATACGGAACCCAGTTTAAGTAATTTCAATATTATACAGATTGGATCGTTTACATCTTCTGTACTAATAGGAATTTATTGCTCTTCTCCTTAATCTAATCCAATAAAGTTGCTAGTGCTCCTGTGAAAAACTCTAAGATACATCAACAAATATGTAGATCTCATCACTTGTTTAATCCCATAAGATTCTGTTCATATCATTATCAGAGATCTATGATGCTAAATTTCAGGTGAAATAATTATGTGGTACCTTCTGTGGTCACTGTGAATTCTGGATGAGTAGGCCATAAAAAGTACCAATTCAATCATGTTGAATCATCAATGTGTTATGCACAGAAGAAAACACCCACATTCAATCTAAATATAACATCCATCAACACCTGACCTGTGTCAAGAAGAGTGCTAGGCACTAGAAAAAGAATAATGTAAATAACTATGTTTTCAGCATGTTCTAACTGCAGTTTCTAGGCAATCAACTGGATACAGCCTATGAGTCAGTAAACAATTGAAAATCTGGCCATTTTTACTTCCATTCCAAATATAAAACCACATGCAATACCTGAATTTGTACATAAATTCCTTCACTGTACATCTCCCATGGTTGTATGATAAAGAGATTGTAATTCTATAGCTGTACACTACTCATAACTTATCCCACACTGTATCTGAACTAATACTTCATGATAATAAATAGAAAATATTTTAGAATCTGTTATTATAAATTAACATCTCCTTATAAGAAGAAAACACATTTGGTATTATTAATTTAAGAGAATACAAGCTCCCACTAATTCAAGATCTAAAAATGTCATGAGATAACATCTTAGATCTGTGAACAGACTTCCCCTGTTCAATGTATATACTTCTCTGGGATACCCACCAATGCTTTTTAAACTTCCCCTTGCTTTATAGAATCCTTAGTTCTGTAAAAGCAGAAAAAAATTAGGAAACTACTTTCACATTGGAGTACAGAATTTTGGGATAACATCAACCTGTGTTCATGAGCCATAGGCACTTTTGATCTGGGAGCTGCATCTTTAATCACCATTGTTAATTTCTAAGACTATATATGTTAATTATACATCCTGAGATTGTGAAAATAAAACAGCTTCAGTTTTGGGTCCCACTGTGAATCAGATTTTACCCACAATTCCATCAATCACTTGATACTCATCAGCCCTTAACTGGATGGAAGCCATGATACCTTTGAGGTCTCCCAGAATCATTGTCAGTTCAGATCCAATATCATGTAGGCCTGGAAAATTTTGATAGTCTCTTTTTACCCAGTATATAGTCACCCTACTAAAATCTGATGGTTCTTCTTGAGAATAATTGGAAAAGGGATATCAGTAAAACTCTTGCTCAAGCTGACCAATGTGTGTGCTAGAAACTGACCTTGGATCCTCTGTAAGAGATCAAGGACCCTTAACAACTGAGCCCTTTCTCTGGTACCAGCACAGTTAGATTTCAACAGTTAATTCACTAAAAATAATCCAATTACCCCGAGTTAAAATGTCTTTCATCCACACAAAACAAAAGGATCTCAGGCATCCTGATCTTCTTCTCAGTAGCCATCTTTTGATAAATACTTCAGCAAAACTCTTGGTGCAATGGTCTTATGTTAAATGCCATGTTGAGCATATAAATTCTGGAGCCTCCCCTATTCTGCCAAGACCACCCTTTGCTTACCCACCCTGTCACCTGTACATCTGCAGACCTCTTCCTCAGGGCTCTAGGGACCATCTGGTTCAGAGATGTCAGCTTACCAATCTGAGGGGCTCAGGAAGCACTGCCAAGGCTTGGTGATCTCCATGATCCCTTCATACCTTCTAAACCAGCACCACCTGGGTGACTCCTAAACTATTAGATGAGTCTGGTCCTGTCTTCTTGGCTACCTGTTCCCTTGATTCAAATGAAGTGTCCCTCTTTGTCTCTTCTGATTAGTTTAGTTCAAAGTCTATTTTGTTAGATGTTAGGATAGTGAGTCCAGCTTTCTCCGTTTCCATTTGACCAGAGAACTTTTGTTTATCCTTTTACTCTAGGGTGGTGCCTGTCCTTAAAACTAAGATGTGTTTCTTGGAGGCAGCAGAAAAGTGGAATTTATTTCTTGATCCATTCAGTCAGTTTGTGACTTTTGAGGAGAGAATTGAGCCCATTCATGTTTAATTTTTTATTAAAATGTATGTTTTAGTTCTGATTATTATGTTAATTTTATTGTTGTGTTCTCAGTTTTGCTTTATCATTTAAAACTCATGGCTTCATTTTTTTTCATGATTTCTCTGCTATGCTCATTTCTCTCTTCAGCCTAAAATAATGCTTTCTGTATTACCTTAGGTTTGGTTTGTTGAATATAACTTTTTTAGGCTGTCTATGTTGTGTAAAACTCTTCAATCATGGCAGTTCTTGTGGTGGGTATATTATTTTAGATGGGTTGTCATTTAGGGGTTTGGATGTGTTACTACAGGCTCTTCTTGTTTTGAAAGTTCAACTTGAGAAATCAGCTATTCTTAGTCCACTATTTTCCTGGAATTAGAGAAGTTCAATTTTCCATGTGATGGGTTTTCTTTCTTTGTGACTTGCAGCTTTTCTCTTACAGATTTCAATCCACTTTTTATGGATTGTGTATACTTTGTGTTTTAACTATAAGATGCATGGAAATTTTTGCCTTGGCTCTTGTCTTTTTGTGTTCTATGTGCTTCTTGTGATTGTATGGGTGCGTCTTCGGGCAATTTTCTTTTACGATATTTTGAATGTCTTGTGTTTGCCATTGACATAGTATCCTGTCCCTCTATGTGCCTATATGATGATGGTTTGATTTTTTTTCATAGTGTCCCACATACACAAGAATTTGTAGGCATGCATTCTATCAACTGAGCTACTTACCCAGCCCCATAGCCCTATTTCTTCTGATAATACAGTTACATCACCTCACTTCTGTGTGCTCTGTCATTAAGATTACTTTCTCCAACTGTATTTGGAGGTAACATTTTCTTAATTTTAGCAAAAGAGCTGTTAATTTCTAGGTGAGAACCTGAAGCCACTGTCGTGTAAGGATGGAGGCCAGCATAAATGTTTTGGAAGCAGAAAGGATAACTTGGGGACTCTAAAATGCTTTCCTATTTTTTTAAATGAGATATTATTATTGGTACTTTTGATGTGTTTACAAGTATGGGGATCAGTTAATTCACACAGACAGATATGGTCTGGGGAGAATAGCTCACACCTGGGAAACCCAGAGCTCAGCTGCTCCTACTCCACTGTTCTCCTGGAATTAGTGAAGTTCACTTTTCCATTTGATGATTCCACTTTCTAACAATCTCAAACTCAGAACTGCCTTCTCCAGATGACATGATAACTATAGGTCTTGAGGGAGATGAGCTGATGACATATCTTCCTTATATCTACTTCTTAGATCCTTATTATACGCAGATGATTATTCAAGGTTCAGAAGGGTGAGTGTTTCTTTTTCTCCTTATTAACTGTGAGAGCTGTAAGTAGGTGGTAGAATGAAGCAAGATTTTCTGTAATAAATTATTAGAGAGTTCTTGGCTTAGAATATAACTTTTGAGCCATACTGTATAGTAAGCTTACAATAGATGCTTATAGACATAAAGATATCACTGTAATGATTATAAAAGATATCACTTAAGGTAATATATGTGACACTAGCAGCGTGGCTACTGAATGGAACCTATCAGAAGGATTGATGGAGAGACAGAAAATACTATCATCATGAAGATCATCAATGGATATTATATATTGAATGAAAATGTCATGAAGCTCATCACTTTTTACAATGAATGTACATTCATATGTATATAAAAGGTATCTCCGGATGCAATGTTTTTAGGAGCATATCTGACATAGGATTCTACTGAGTATGTATTCTAATAATTCTAAGAATATTTAGGAATTGTTAACTGTATTAGTTTTCCATCACTGTCACAAAACACCTGAGACCTTAGAGGGTGTAAAACAAATAACAGACATTTATTGGTTTGCAGGAGTATGTTTATCGTACTAATTTAAATTATATTTTGTATTTTCTCATCTTACTACTTTTCTCAAGTTAATTGGCTGTAGCATTTAATTATAAGAAACAAGTTAGGAATACACAACAAATATTAACTAATTTAGTTTTTATCAATAATTTTCTATTCTGGTAAGTCTGTATATCCATAAGAATTCTTAAGAAAGTTTCAACTCATGACCTAGCAAAATTTACTCTCTCTCTCTTTCTCTCTCACACACACACTTCCAGTGATCATTTTCATTTCTCCCCCAAACTCATGTCATGCAGCTTGTGACAAGCTCTGGGTATAGTCGCTTCCCCACAATCTCCAGTGGCATTCCTGATGCTGCTTGTTCATCTCAGGGGAACTGGCTCCTGAGTGTGAGAATGGGATATTCCAGTCAGCATCTGTGTGTTTGTTCTCAGTTACACCTGCACTGAAGTCAATCTCCAAAGAACACTTCATGCATTTACATTATTTATGTGTATCAGGTAATAGGTAAGAACTGACATCTTATTATGTCACAAAGGTTCCATGTAGCTACTTTGGATAGGTAAGGTCTTCCTATCTTAAGATTCCTGAAGACCTATTCACATTGCTAACAAAGGATGGCAAAACCATTTATCTAGTCACCTGGAAGTCACATACTCATTTTATGTTCTTTCTGAGTAGTCATACTACTTTCTAGGTCATTTCTCACTAAATATGGTAAATCTTAGATGAAAATGATACTTTTCATCTAGTATATTTGTATGTTCCTTAGATTACTAAATCTCTAAAGGAGAAGTCAATGATCAGGATAAATTCATAAAACTAGATGTCTAAAATCAAATCCTGTGATAATAAAGGGGAAAAGCGATTTTTTTTCTCAGAAGAATGTGGAGTTATGCACAAAGCAGCTCTTGTTCTCTTTTGTTGCAGGTCTCTTCAGAGAACTGTGTGCACAATATTCCATCTTTTTGTCTGGGTCAATTTAATAGTGATGGATTCTCCACTACTGTTAATGGTTATTGATAAACTTTGGGTTTTAGTATTTACAACTAAATACTACTACTTAAACTAATATAAAACTCCTCAGCACTGAAAATTTTTCAACAATATTGAAAATATTATGTTCAGCAAAATAAAACAAATGACTTTTCTCAGTCAAGTACAAAGTAACAACTCAGTCTATAGCCATGGTAGCTATGATCATTTGTGATCCAGTCTCACCTGCACTGAACCCCAAAAGAAGAAGCCACGTAACAAATGAGAAGGTATGTCATTTTCTGCATGTGATAAACATTTACAAAGGAATGGATATGAAGTAGAGAGCTTCAAAAACATACCTTTGCATAACAAAAAAATCAGATTAGATGACTATCATTTACCTTATACTATCTTGTTTTATATCATTTATGTTACATCTATATTAATACATTGAAGATGTATAATTAATAAAAATTATTATACATGTATGGCTTGTACATTTTCAATTTTAAAATTGGAATAAGGCTACTGTTCTTTCAATTGGGAGACCAAAGTTTGAATTAAGTATTATTTATTTATTTATCTTTATTTATCTATTTAAGTCTTATTTATCTTGTTTTACATATATGAATATTTTGCCTGAATGCATGTCTGTGTACCACTAGTGTGCCATGTAAGAGAGGGCAATGTATCCCCCAAAACTAGAGTTACAGAGGGTTAAGGGTCACCATGTCATTGCTGGGAATCTGACCCAGGTCCTTTGCAAGAGTTAAAAGTGCTCTTAACCACTGAGCAATCTCTCTGGTCCTTGTCCTGGAGCTTTTAAAAACTGAACATCACTGAGAAACTACTGGAAATGTATGTTGGTGAGAGAATCAGATGTTTAGCTCTGGAAATTGAGACAAATCCATTCCTTTGCTAGATTAAGAACTTTAGGTGCAAAAAACCCTGTAAATACAAAATGTGTGATTAATCATGTCATACTCAAGGGGATGTTATAGGATGTCTCTTCTACTAAATTCTGCATCATTTCTATACAAACATGCATGCTTGCATCTATAGATGTGGAATTTAATAGTGAACATAAAATTATAATGGTACACTCTTTTTCTCACAAGAATCTGAGTCAATGTAGTTGTTTTCTATTTATCTATCACAAAGCTGATTTTCAAGTACTGAATTAAAGTAAATTGATAAAATAATGACACTGGTAACCAGAGCATATACCTCACATATGCACTGAATGTAAGACTGTTGAATGAAACTGTAAAAAATGTGTAGGGACCTTATTTTTCACTCATGGGAAGGAATCTCTTTTAAAACAGGAACTCCTAAACACCATCTCTATATAGTAATCTCCAACAAGTTCCTGTTTTCCATAACATATTGAAAATAGTGTTTGTCTTATCATCACGTGTTCTCTCTTGATGGAGACTCCTAACTCCACATCTTCAGATATGAGTATGTAGCCTGTAGGTTCCTATATTAACTGCAGGAACCAGGACAGGAAAATGGGACCATTGCCAGGATATGAGTGAGGGTAGGAAGTAATAGAGAGAAGAATAGCAGGGTACAAATGGTCTCATCAAAGAAATGAGAAAGACTGGGTTTCCAGGGGGTGGGGAACAGGGAAGTTAATACGGAAGAAGGTGGGAAGAAGGTAAAGGTGAGTAACAGGACACGATTGATCACATAGGGAAAATGGGTGCATTCTTAGGTAATGGGGAGAGAAATAAATATTTAAGAAGGATGTAGGTAAAATGACAACATAAATGGCTGAAAAAACCATAAGGATCATACTGTTAACAATTCGCCCACCCATCCTCCCCCCAAAAAGTAAAGAAAAATAGTGTTTGTCTTGATAGCTGGAGGTTAGTTCTTTAAACCTGAAGTGGAGTTCACAAGGGTTTTTAGTGGGATAGGAACTGAACCAGAAACCATCTAGGATCATTTATAACTATACTGGTTATGTAATTAATAACCAGTACACTAATGGTTTCCAACTATATGTATGTCTTTTATTCCAGATCCTGGGGATGTAAGATTTCTTGGGAAAAGAAACATTAAAAAGGATGTATTAAGATGCACCTTTTTGTTATTAAAATATTGGTGCTTTCATGAATACTCACTGTTATGCCATTAGAGAGATGAGTCAGAACATGGAGTGCTGGAAAATGAGTCAGAACATGGAGTG